>JAVCKT010016316.1:0-16260 GCA_032273925.1 Rhynchotus rufescens
CCTGCTTGAGCGGGAAGGTTGGACTAGATGATCCCTAGAGGTCCCTTCCAACCTTGAATATTCTGTGATTCTGTGATCCTGTGATCATGAAGCTCCTCAAAAAGTATGTTTTTGAAGAAGTGCCTCTAGTGTAATTCACAGCAATTAACTTCAGTCACACATTTAGCTAAGATTAGAAGAGTTATTTCTCTTCCAGATTTCATCGTAATTTTGCATCACAAGTGTCAAGTCACAAGTGTCTCAAAGTTTATATTTTCTAAGCTTGTGATATTGTGTATGTGATTTTAAATTAGCCTGGCAATGATCAATAGGTTAATAGACAGATTTAGTCACACAAATCTACCCAATGTTTATAAAAGACCTGTGGATAAAATCCGTCTCTCATATATGAAACATCTATCCTTAGAAATGTCCTTGATTTTGACATATACCAGTGCTAGTCCAATGGGTGAGATGTATTGCACTAATATATATATTGACTCAAGAGTTGTGACAATGTGATTTCTTATCTATTTTAATTATAAGCTAGTCTGTGATTCTATTTCTTTCCTTAAAAGATGTTCCATACGCTAAAGGGAACTTGTACCATCAGTAGGTTGAAATATACAGGTTTAAATGATATAATGCATCTGAGCAGAAAATCTCTTGCGAGCTTACTTAATGCTGGTACGCTGCATCAGTAAAGTAGGTATCTGATAAGTAATTACAAAATGAAAGAAACATTGATCATTGAAAGTGTTGATATCTACACATATTTAGAGAAGAAGTTACTTTAAGAGGTCATCACAGATTGAATCAGAATCAAAAATTTATAGAGACTGACAGATACAAAAACGGGCTAAAGGGGAATATGAGCTAAGTGGGGGAAAAATACATAAGGGGTTTTATAGACTCACAGATGTATGTACATGAGCATACTCTTACCAACATATGTACAAAAATTTATTTGAATGGGGAAATTCAAAAAGCAGTACATGCTTACTCAGTTATGCATATGCTTCAACTTAATAATTATATGAGCTTCCTATGTGCATATCCAGCAGTATGAGTCATCAGAAAAAGATGCAAGACACAAGCTTACCTTGCCAGTTCTCAACCTTTATAGATGTTGTACAAGAAATCTCTTTTGTTGGCTGAACACTTAGAGAAGACTGAGCCTGCTCAATATGCAATCAAACCAGACACTTGTAGATTTAATTATGACTGACAGCCCAAGCTAGAACTTCAGTGCCGGCTCACTTCACTCCTTCATCTGTGTTTCCCCAGGGATTACAATTCTAATGCCTGTCACCGGGGAAATTACATGGTTAAACTAGCTTCACAAGGAAAGCAATTACTTCTCATATTTTTAAGTTTATTTTTACATCCTGAAGCCATCTTCAGGACTTCATATTGAAATGACACTTCTACAGCACTATTGCATTGCTTTCATTTTTCAATTTCTTAGAACCTGTGTTCATACCATTCTAATATTGCCCCTATGATAATTACCCACAATAGCCACCTGGGTCATCTATCATCTGCCTTATAGCCATGTATTTAAATGCATCTGACAGGGCCCACCTTATAGTTACATATATTACTATATCATGTACTATATACAGAGAACAATTCTTTTTCAGTCACATCATATCCACTCCATATACCCTACTTCTCACTTTAGGAATAGTGTCTCCATTAGACTTTCCTGCATGTATATGCAGACTTGAGCATGTGTGTGTGCATTAAAGTACATATAGGTGCAAACTAAAGTTTTATTTCTTGTCTGGTAGGATTTTTTTACGCAGTTCCAATTTGTCCTGTCTAATGAGACAACTTCTAGCAGCAGTCACACTGACAGTAAAACTAATAGCTTTGCAAAAGCAGTAACTTGTTGCTGCATATTGCTGTACTGAAAAATGGATGCTCTGGTTTGGAACACATCTTTTTATTGAGCGACTACACTCAATGATGGAAGATACATGTGAGAAAAGAACATTCCTAATCGCCAAATGTTCTGATAAAGAGAACCAATTAATCTCTGTCTATCGGAAATGAGGATAGGAATTAATTCCTATAAACTAGTGTGAGCACAAAGTTCAAATAAAACTTAACATTATTAAATTTCTTTGCAACTCTGCTTTCATGCTCTGTGCAAATTACTTTGCACTCATGTCAGCCCATGACTTAATACAATTTCTGAGATCCAGTATGTTAGCAATGCTGAGAAAAGTTAAAACCCATAAATTATCCTGGCAGTGACTATTATCTAAGCCCAACTGCCTGGGTTGCATTTAGATGAGCTCGTCTTTGCTTGTTGTTACCTTTAGAGAGTTTACTCATATAACAGGTCAGTAGGAAAGCCTGTAGGAAGCCCAGCTAAAGCCTTGCCCAGTCACCCCTTGCTTCTGGTGCACAAAGGAGATCCAAGAGCTCTTAGCCTAAACTGTGGCAGGTCCTAATAGTTAAGGTGTTCCTGCTCGGTTGACATTAAGGTCACATGTAATCTTTATGTCAGTCACTTAGACTGACACAGGGTGCTCTTTTCTGGTCTTCTTCATGCCACAACCCAAACTCTAACTCACTTGCTGTGGACACACATACAATGTTTCAAAAATCCTGTGTGATTACTGAATGTGGCATATTTTTGAACTTCAAGTGAAGTAATCTAAGATGAAGCATAAAATATTCTTGTAAAAGTCAAAAAATTCTGTCTTTCAACATAGGATAGGCTTTTAAGGGATTCTTTAGATAACAACACGATTTGGGCTTAGCAAGATAGACCATCAGTTTAAAACATCCATTAAGATTAGCTGCAGTACAAGCAGGTGAAATACATTTCACTTGCAAGCAATCAGTAATCAGGCTCTCTACAGGAGAAGCCTGGAGGTGTCTGGGTGCTACATTTTATCCTTCCAACCAATAGCCTAAGCTAGGGCTCCCCCAAAGCTGTCCTCTACTGCTTGCAGACTAGAAGGAGAGCAGCACTGCAATACCCGGAGCCCTAGAACTAAGGGACACGAGTAGACCTGCCTCCCTTGGAACTCCAGCATAGACCACCCATCTGTGCCCCTCTGCATGTACATTCATGTGGATGTACAAATACACGTACAGGGAGGCTTAGCACAGCTCTGGAAGGTGGATCTTTAATTTCCTTTCAGGAAATATCTTTAGATAAGAGAGCTGTAGTCTAGTTTAGGCTTTTTCTAAAAGTGAACTAATTCTTTGGGGTGGATTAATAATGAAAAAAGGCTGAGAAAAATGAAATTGTATATTGTCTGAAAAATCTTATCAGTACCTTCTTGGGTTTACAAACAGCTTTAGGGACATTTCTAAAGCTAGATATTATGGACAGGGACATTGGTATGAATCAGTGCTCACCAGCACCCTCAGTTGTGACAAATATTGTTTTCTCCAATACTTAGTTGAACACATTTAAGTCAGATTTGAAAAGCATCAGCAATCACCAAAAGAACAAGCTGAGCCCCTTGTTTCCTCACACTGGCATTAGAAAGTATAGTTTTCGAGGCAGTGCTATCTATGTTTTGCTTAAAAATCACAGCAAATTTCATGCAAGGCTAAAAAGAAAATCTGGGCTATGCAGTAAGCTCTAGTCAGTCGTATGCCATCCACTCTGGGTCTCAATTTAGTTTAAAAAGGCTTAACAGCTATCAATTTGGAGAAACAAGTTTAGAATAACAATGACCATCTCATCCTGTTTATTGATTTTTAGCTGTTTTATTATGTTTTAAACCGTGTGCTCAAATGCAGAGCCTCCCCACACTAGTTTTCAGAAATACTTACAGAAAACCCTTAACACAAGGGGTGAGATTTAGAATAGATTTTTCCTGGCTATCTAATAACTAAGAAACTGTTCAACAGCAGTTAGTTCTCCTTACTGAAGACATTGTCAGCTGTGAAGCTATAAAATAAAGACTGCAAATAATCAGTCTTGGCTTTAAAAATAAGGTTTGTCATCAATACAAAATTGAAGGAGGGGGATTGACCTCGGGAGATGTGCTTCTCCACTGCTTTGTTCTCTCAGTCTACAAATATCTATGACTTTCACCTAAGTAGTATTATAAATTTCTTTCCCGTTTTTCAATTGATTGTGTGTTTGTGTTATTTGTTTTTTTTTTTTTTTTTTTTGTGTGTGTGTGTGTGTGTCTGTCATCACAAAGATCTAAAACAGGGAAATTTTCCTGAGTTCAATATATACTTACTTACTGGTACCTTGTCATTTCCCCAGCACCTTATACAACTGGGTGAATGAGAGACTGGGTGAGAATGCAAGAAAAATTTCATGACTTCTTTACCATGAAAACTGAACTAGTATGAAGACTGATTTAGCAGCAGAGAAGGTACAAAGAGAGATCTGGTGGAGCAGCAGTTTTGAGAACAAAATGATAAAATGAGAATGTTACAGGACAGAAGAAGAAAGACCCTAGGAATGAAAAGCAAAACAGCAGGATAGGCCAAAGCAAGTGAACATTATCAAAAGTCTCAAAGGATTTGCAAGTCAGGACAGAGGTGTAATAAATAAATAAGTAATTCTTTTTTTTTTTTTTTCTTGGCAGATGCAAGTCTACCACAAGGGGTTTAGCCTTCCTCTTTCATGGCATCCACATGAAATTGCCAGTTTAATATCATTTCAATGCAGCAGTTACATGTTTGCCTTTGGAGATTTATGTCATATTGTATCCTGTCCATCAGCTTTAGCCTTAGCTACTACGACAGAAACGTCACACCAAATGTTTTCTTAAAAAGCAGGAAGAATTGAAGAATTGGTTTTTCTTTCCTTCCTTCCTTCCTTCCTTCCTTCCTTCCTTCCTTCCTTCCTTCCTTCCTTCCTTCCTTCGTTCCTCCCTCCCTCCCTCCCTCCCTCCCTCCCTCTCTGGATGGGGATGTAAGAGAAAGGGAATGGGATTTCATAATTTTTTAAAGTGGAAGCAAATCAGTCTTTGGAATTTGCCCTCATTCTAAGCAGTCAGGTAACCACCATTTGCAAAGTTTCTACTTTTTGAGACTAGGAAACAGCAACCACACAATCTCTGCTCCTAAACTGAAAAGCTAGATCAGACTATATACATTTTTTTATGGATCGTCTTTTCTGTGTATAGTCTACAACATAAAAGTGACTAATATGTCCTAAATATTCAAATAGCCTCAGGGAAAGATTTGGCTCCTTCTGTGGCTTTTACCATAGCTACCTTAACTGTCACCTAAAAGTAAGTCTAACAATGCAAGCCAGTCATGTGGTATTCCTAGCTAGAAAGAAACAGGCACTTTCTTCTTGTTTATCTTTCTCCACTGACTATAGAATAGGATTTATTTTTTACATGAGCTGAATCTCACGCTTTTTAGGTCTTTCCATGAAGACCACCATTTAGACAATATCTATCAGAGGTACTGGAAGAGCCTGTGAACAACAAACAGGTACAAATGTTAGTATATACCTTCTTTTGTTCCTTATATTTATTAACAAAATAAGTGTTACACTTAACATTTAAGTGTTAAGGAAGAAGAGAAATTTCATGGTAAAAATAAAATCATTAATGCATGATTTTACAAAATGCACTGCTCTATGCATACTCCATAAAATCTCATCTGCTATTTGTACTCATCTTATTCTATCAATAAAGATCAAAACAAAACTATAAATACATCTTTACCCAATTTTGAAACATAGCTGTTATACTCATCCATGAGAAAATAAAAAAAGCATTCTAAAGCATTTCATTACAAGCAAAATTTTTGTTGACATAATTATTTTTTTCTTCATATCTCATCTAGACTTTCTCACTCTTAACAGATAATGAACCTAAAATAAAAGATTTGGTCTGCCACTAGAGTTTTTCAGTCTTGGTAATAAGCTAAAATCTGGAACTGCATCTTGTTTGACTTTATTTTTTTCTTACTCCTGTAACATAGGTTATATTTGGGAATTTAATGGAGATTTGTATGGATGTGGTGCAGGGAATTTTGGCTAAACTCTTTTAGTACAATATGTTTTTCTTTGTTTAAGATACAAGACAAAAGAGGGTTTTTTTTTTTTTTTCAGTAAAGTATAACACTAAATTCTGGCTTCTTATGATGATTCTTCCCCCACATTCACTTTTTTACCATTTTCCTGCTTTATAAATGCCTATTCTCCTATTCTCTGGCTTAGCATTAGCCCTAAAACTATTGAGTATTTGGTCAGAGGTAAGGGAATTGAAAGACCAACACAGTTCCATTTTCCTCTCTTCACTGATTCAGTTCTCTTTCCTGTATCGGGGAATTGTGACAATGAATAGTGTATAGACCTCTATTAGGAATGGGCAGTTTATATCATGACTTGAAATTCCAGCATGGATAGCCCTTCAAATTAGTACCACTCTGCTAGTAGGACTGCATTTAGTTGGCAGGAAGATGATCAGCCCCTTGTACAGCTATTGCCAAACATCTTCTGCTTAAGTGAGTTGTAATGTTTCCCTTACTGAAGGGTGCTACAATAAAGAAGTAAATTGCAATAAATGTTCACAGAAATAAATGGATCTTCTGGGCAGCAGTGGCAGGGGGGCAGAAGAAATCCGTACTTCAAGTAGAGCTAAGATTGCATTCAGCAGCTGGCTTCATAAAGCATGTATAAAATATGTCACAAAAACATCGAAAGACCCACAGGATTCTGCAAGTTCCACCCCAGGAGTCCAGCACTGTTTAGCAGAAAACAGGTTATTTAGAAATTGTATCTTCTGGGGGAGAAGAACAAAGGAAAGGCCAAGATGCAATCTTCATTCTGTGCATTGGGTCTATTAAACATTAAGCATTTGTTTTCAGATACAGGAGGAGAATCGAACAGGAACAATACTTTATAGATCTGCTTTTCATCCAATAAAATGTCAGATTTCTCAAGAGCTGGGATATGATATTCAGGTGAGATGCAGTATTTTGTATTTATTTTTTGATCAAAATAAGAAATTGTAGGTCATTTGAGAGCTAGCGTTAATCTTCCCTATTACTTTGTTCCACTGGAAAAAAAATAAAACAGCTACAAATCTTTGCAGCAATACAAATGACTCTTTTTGAGAATTTTGTGTCACAGATAAACTGTGAAATTAAGTATCTTTTTTGCCTTAATCATTCCTGCAGCCTGTCAACAGTGACTAATATAACACCCTAATTATCCATTTCCCTATAGTTTCATATCAGTTACAGAAGATCCATGGTTTAAAGCATAAATTTGATAATAAAATAATCACAATTTAGCTTTATTAATAGAAAGTGATGATTTTTTTTTTCCTTTTACATTTTCAGGTGAGAAGGGAAGGAAAAGAACACTTTCTGGTTTTGAAAGTTGAAATAATATTGTAAAATATGATGGAACAATCAAATGAGTGCTAATATTTTTAGACCTATGATTTTATTTTTCTTAAACTTATATTTTTTCTTTATTTCTCTTTTCTTTTTCTTTTTTCTTTTTTTTTTCTTTAATTATAAAAGTTAAAGCAAATACATAAGAACAAAAAAAAAAGAAGAGTCAAAGAGATAGCCAACTAGCCAAATTGCCAAAAGCACATGAGATATACACCAAAACTAAAACTCTCCAGGTATTTTATTGCAGTCTTTGACCACCTGGGTTCCTTCCTGTGCTGGGCTATTTCTTCAGCCTTTGTCTAAGTGTATCTGAGATGCCCTAGGGTATCCAAAGTACTCATATATAGCCATCAACTATAATAAAGAATTTATCCCTTTTGCAGCACCTGAGATTCTGGCCAGGACATTGCATGGCATCATCCCATCAGAAGAGCATTGCCTAAATAATTTACAGAATACTATGAGCAGCAAAGTAGTGAGACCACTTCTTTCACAGAAGGAGATGCAGAACTTTGGTTCTCTATATCGCAAACAAATTTGAACTAATAGATTCAAAACCCCTTAAAGTTGACTGGAAATTAAATTACTGAATATAGGAAATATATCTGTCATATTTTCTACTGAAGTTTGCCTCACAACAAGCCAGGGATGCATATGCCATTATGGATCTAAATATGGATTATATCTATGTTATGTTATGTTATGTTATGTTATGTTATGTTATGTTATGTTATGTTATGTTATGTTATGTTATATCTAAATATGGATTTAGAAGGACGATTGTTGAGAAAACTCTATGGCTTAGTGATTCAAAGACTTATTTGGAAAGAGACTTACATTGTGCTATTCCTCATATATGCCTGGGATGGGGCAGAGCATATGTTGAGAGAGGTCAGGGAAAAGGCAGAGGGGTGGAGAATTAAAAGGATGCCAGATTCTGTTTGGAATGAGTATCAATATGTCATCCATGTATGTGGATGTACTATATAGGTCTCCCAGCATTATCCCCATGCTGTACTTGATATAAATATAATGGTAAATAATGAATGATTTAAAGACTAGTCATGGCATGTAAATTGCATAAGTCATGATAATAGGAGCTACCCCTGAACTCAGTGCACTACAATGTGCATCCCAAGTGCTTTATAAAGTTCAGCTTTGGAGGCAGAGTAAAGAAAAATGAGTCTAGGCAAAGAATCTTACTGAAGTGGCTGGACACTGTTAAGACCAGCAAAGTTTTCACAGAAATTAAAGATGCAACATAGAAAAGGGGACAAATATATAAAGAATCTGTCTCTTGAAACTACGCTTCTTAGAGCTTTCTGTATGAGACGTGGCAAAACTTTGAAAAGAGCCAGAAGGTATATGCAGTGATGCCTTTGATGTAGAGGGCAGAAAGAGTTAAACTGACTGATTGTGGCAAGCCCATGGAGGGTTATCTGGGATGTGAGCACAAATCTGAATATACTCTGCTGCAGAGTTCTTCTGTGATTGTATCTCCAGCACAATAAATCTCAATATCCACTCTTAACACAAAGCTCACAGAATGAACCATGAATGTTTTCTCTCCTCTTACTTGACTTTGCTGGAATCATAATTCTTGTTTCATTTTTTCCTCCTACTGCTTTAAAAAGGTGACATAAAACATACAAATTTTTTTGTGCCACACAATTTTAGCATTCTATTAGCTTTTATAATGTAACCTCATGATTTATTTGGAAAATGCATGCTAGCAGATTTGTAAAGTTGTACTGTGATTTTTATATTAACTCTTTGATTTATGATTGAAATTGAGGTTCTATTTAAGTGAAAAAAAGAAAAATATAGAGAAATAATCACTAAAGTAATTACAAGTGTTTTCAAAGGAGACAATAGTCTCTATCTTATGATCTGCTTTACAATTATAACATGCTTCAAAACAGATCTGAAAATAACCAATGATTCAAAACTCTTCATTATATCAAAAGCCTTCATTATGCTGATAATCATTTTTCCAAAGAGAGATTTTAGCATATCAGAATTTTCTAAAAGTGTCACAGGTTTCAGTGACAAGTGTTAAACTTTTAGCTATCCAAGTCCATATACTATGCTATAAATCACCCTCTCAAAACCAAATCTTTCCTTTACAAAAGGTGTAAATTTCCATAGCAAGCAAAACCAGAATCAATTAAAATATTAATTTTTTAAATGTTATTCACACTTTTTTTTCCCTCTCATTTCCAAATGCTACTAAACTCTAGCGTTCATTTTTACTCATAACAGGACTTGCAATTACTGTATATGACGCTTTCACAGGAAACCTTCAGTTTATGGGTATTTTACATGTCTGTGTACTCCGTTGCTACATGTAATCACTGGGAACTAGGTTTCATTACAAAAACACAGACTCTAGAAATGAGCAACCCCCATGGCGAAATATCTCATGAAGGAAATTGATCCACATACTCCTAGACTCCTCTAGGGAAGAAGACGTACTAAGTTTGCTTGTCAAAAATGTTCCAGGGAGCCAGCATTTACACTCTTGCCATCCTTGTGGAGCAGAACATAAATACACTACACAGGATTCATGTCTTCATCTTAGCTATCCAGCTCATTTCTAATCTTTGAGGACCTTTATGGAGTAATCTCTGCTTCTATACTCTCCAAATCTGAAAGAAGAAGATTTCTTTAAGTTCTCCAAGAGAATGCCTTGCTTATTTAAAATTGTTTCTGCACTAAACTCCTATGGATAACTGAAATAATTTCAGTAGGATGGTCACAAGACACTCCTAAAAGTTCAGAGTAAATTATGTGCCTAAGCTAGGTAGACTGTATTATCTCCCCTTATTTCTACAGATCTACATCTATTAAAATAACTAGTATTTTTAAGCTAGTTATTAAAATGTTAATTATATAGGATAATATTCTCATCTTTTACAGGATTTCATGACATATTTCTTTTTATTTGCCTGAGTTTAATCACTATGAATGTAATATTACATTCCTATCCAAATAAAAATTGCATTCTAACAATTTTAAAAATAGTAGGGTACTGTTAGCCGTACTAAATCCAATACATATCTCAGGAAAACATAGTATTTCTGGAACTACAATTCTCTTTTAGCTAAAAACAGTAAACCATATCCATCTTTTCTAGCTTCACTAAATACAGTTCAGCAGTCATGAGATGTTATTTTGAAACATTCCTGCTGGCTGCTTTCCAGCGTATATCTCCTCACTGATAGGTAATTTGCAGGAATAAAAAGGATTCCTGTGTTACTCATCTACATATCACATAGCAAGAGAATGCTATGATTTATGTTCGTTGGTGATGAACAACTTTTTAGTTGGTTAGAGGAGTGTCCTGCCCAGTGGACAACAACGTAGACTCATTACACTTGTGTTGGCAGCAGTTTGGAGCTCCCTCACCTCCTCCGATGTCCCTGTGCAGACCAAAGATGCCATATATCCACAGAGGCCCTGATACTTCCCATAGATATTGCATTTTCTGTTCATATGCAGCCTGAAGAAGAATAGTAGAAGACACTGAAATAAAACAAAAGCATCCAGTCAGAACACAGGAAAAACAGCACTTCAGTATGTTTGTCTGTGAAGCATGAATCTTTGTAAAATTGGGATTGGGACTAAAATCAGGAGACATTAAAGAGTGCCCCTCTATAATGTCTGAAACAATAGATAACCTTAGAACTATCATTCATCTTCCACCCCTGCATTCTATGGAATATATAATCGGAGGCCAAAATCTCATTAATTACCTTGCTCAGTGGTCTGGCCCCAGTAACTGCAACTTTACACCTAATTCTCCAGCAAGAAAATCGTACCAAAGAACTGAATTTCTTAGTGACTCTATAATTTTCTCAAATCAAAGGAAGTCCTAAAGTTTGTTACAAACATGAGCTGCTATACCAATCTGGCATTCTGCCATATAAACTTGTAGAAGTTCTCAAAAGTTTATTAATTATAATAGTATAATTTTCCATTTTAAAGGCTTAATCAGCTTTTCAAGTGAGTGTGCTAGAAATCTAGCAACTTCTAAAAAAATCTAAAAAAAGGGATAGTATCCATAATACTGACTATTTTGTAAGTAAACCAGGTATGAACTTAAAATCGTAAAATTCAGCATTTTCCTGATCATAACTGTCTCTTGAATTGGTTTACATTTGGTTCAAATACATATTTAATTAATCTAGTTTCTTAATTTTCATTTAGCAGCACATATTTTCTGAGCAAAGTGACTTTCTGTGTTTTTTTTCTTTATTCTTTTTGCTTTAGTATTTTCAAATACTAATGTTGAACAGTGTAGCTCATTTGTAGCTCTGACTGCAGATTTTCCCTATAACCTCTCATCATCCTCCTGCCACTCTGATACTCCTCCATACCCTTTTCTGCTAACTAGCTGAAGATTATCTTCATATAGACTGTTTTTACATGCCTGGTATGAACACCAGAGAGAAATAAGTTCATCAAAGGCAGACACAGCTTGTAAATACATGGTTGAGTTTCAGGCTCTGTTCACATCCAGATTCATTCCCATCTACCAGCCATTGCTGTTAGTGACTTCCTATTGTAAACTCTACCTGACCATAACTCAAATCTGACTTCTCTTCAGCATTTGCTTTCTTTATGCTTCTTCTTGCAGTGAAGAATATCTCTGGCAGAAATCCCCTTGCAATATTGAATTTTTCTCTCTCCTGATTCAACTCTGCCATCTTATAGCTAAGTGTTTCAACAATTCCAATTTATTTGATTCCTTCTCTCTTTGTGTCCAACACAAGTAATTTGTCTTCATTTTCAAGACTGTCTTACCTTTTTTTTCACTACACCTGTCTTAGTCAGTATCTCAAACTTTATTGTAATTTTGCTGAATTTTCTAACTCCTTCATACCTTCTCTCAGGCTGATCAGGATTTGGAAGAACCCAATTTAAACATCCATAAAGCTATTTCTGTATTAAGTTTTCAACCTCTGAAACTTCTTTTGTTGATGTTTGTTAAAAATGAAAATTTATCAACTAACATTAGAGTACTTACATGATTTATATCATGTGTTTCTATAATGATCTGCATTGCCCTATTGATTTATATGAACCTTCAACATTCTGGTGTATGTGTGTACATCCTATTTTTGTTCTCGAAGGTAAATGATATGCTTTTTTAAGTGGAGTGTGTTTTTGTTTTCTCCTTACAGTTTCTAGTACTTGCCTATACATGGACATCATAGTCGTCAAGATGATGACAAGTCTCTTACAGTAGCTATGTTTGGTCATTGATGTAGGAGGTGAGAAGTTACTAGGCACAGTACATTATATACTAAGCAAGAAAGCAGTTGATTATATTGTTAAATTTGCAATGTGGTATAGATTTTTCTGGAACCCTATTAAAAAAAAAAGGTTTATTCAGAATAGAAGATCCACCATCTAGGTGCTGATGCTCTCATTCCACTGCTAATGCGTATTGTACACTTTTCTATTGTCAGAGTATAAATTCCTATATATATTTCCTATATATATATTTCAGATTATTCTCTGTTCAGAAATTAAATCTATTAATTATTTGTGTTCTTCAGGAGCTAAAAACAAGCCCTCATTTTCTTTTCTGTGACTTGTTAGTAGTCAGAGTTTCAATAAGCCATGCTCATATGATAAATAGTGCTAAAGTTTTAATGGTACTTGTTTATAACTATGTAATCTGAAAAGTCTCCCATTTTCCAGTTCTAATCTTCTTTGAAAGAAAATCTGTACTTGAGATTATGGGTGTATCAAGGTAGTAAAATCTACCTTTTTACATCTATGTAAGTTTCAATAACTGTTTTGTGCATTGTTATATGAACAGGAAAAAATTGATTAGTTAATAGTGTTAGACAAAACTGCATCAGTTTAAACTAATTTGAATCTTCAGTAAAATGTGAAATTCCTGCATTTTGACATATATTAACACTTGGTCCTTGTGGAGTGCAAAGAGTTAAGAATAGATTCCCACACAGGCATCCCTCAGTACTTTTTAAACTGTTTTTACTGTTCTTATTGTTTTTTTGTTTGTTTGTTTATTTTTTTAAGGGCCATTCATTCTGCTAGTCTAGAATAAACCTATGGATATTTTACTCTCTGCTTTAGATACAGCCTACAATATTTAGCTTGAAGACTAAAAAGCCTAAAGACATATCAGATTGATTTATGAAACAACTCCTACGTTGTATGAGATCAACAAGAGACACCATGAGAGCAAGACAACATGTAAATGCAAGGACAAATGAGATTTCAGAAAACCTTTTGTTGAGAAACATATTTGATGAGAGATTAAGCCTTTCAGGAAGTTCTTCCTGATTCCTCACTCTTGAGCCCAATAAGTCTTTTGCCTAAGGGGATATTTGAAGGTTAAATGACAGAATTATAGCCAGAGTTAGAAAAGAAATGAATTATACATGGAAATTTGCCAAAAAGGAATTTAAATTATGCTGTAACTGTTAGAGGATAGCAAAAACAAAGGATTCTGTACAGGAAAACAAAGGTAATTAGTGACACAGTGATCTGGTGGTAAAGTCCTTCTCTGTCTCTTAAACAGAACACATAGAGCTCTTCCTTCCATGCGCATTTAAAAAATTCTTGTTTCTCTAAGAGCACTCAGACGCAGACATTACTATAAATTTCATGTTTTCTTTTCTATTAGTTAGTATAGGTAAAGCAGAATTGTATTCAAAACATCTTGGGCTAATCTTGGGCTTCGGAATAAGAGCAGTGTAAATTTGTTTTTAGAAAGGTTTTTACAACAAAAGATTTAAAAAATGCTATAATTTAGATTAGAATACCACAAAATAAATTTACAAGAAATCCTTAACTATGACTTTGAGAACCTACAGCTCTTACTATGTCAATGTTACAGCGCACAACTGTAGTAAATGAATGGAAAGGTGTAACCATTCAATTACAGGGGATTTATTAGCACTTGATTCAGCACTTGATTGAGTGTAATCAAGAATAAATTCTTGGTTATTTATTTATAGTAATATGTCAAATATTATTAAATACTTCCAAGTTAATAACAGACTAGATAGAAAAATAAAAAAGAAATTCTTGAGTCTATTTTATATAAGAAAAATATAGACACCAAATTTATTTATTGTTAAATTAATCTTCAAAATTTTTAAAGACTCATTCTCTCTAAATGCATCTTTCTGCTTGTGAGAGAACCATGTCATAGACAATTGGGAATCCTCTAATAATAGGAAAAAAAGGATAACTGGTAGAAGTTACTATGGAGCATGATTTCTTCAGATGTTTCTTTTAAACAGAGTTTTGAGAAACAAAAAACAAGAAAGAGTCACAGTAAACTATGTCTTTCTATTAGAACTGCTTGATATAAAGAAACAAAGAATGCTGGAGGGAAGGAGACTAAAAAATAAGAGTGTATACAGGAGAAAACTGGGTACATAGCCATCTAGGAAAAAAGTAGAAAAACAATTTCTGTATTAAACTGAGAGATCTCATTGCTTTGAAATAGGTCTTGGAGAAGCATCTCATATACAATATCACCCTATAGCAGTAAATGTCAAATAGGAGTGTCTTCTTATTGGCCTCAAATAGGTAACCTGCACATTGTTTTGATAACAACTTGTGATTCAAGATTAAAATATCTTTATCAAAAAGAACTTTAAAATATCACAGAACTGAGAGACCAGTTATTTTTACTGAAGTAAAGAGTTTTGTACTGTATTATCCTCCCTTCAAAAATAATTCTTATTATGTCTATCTTTTGTGCCTCTTTTTCAAAAGTTGTTATTCCATGTAAGATTTGGGGAACATCAGGGTTGCTTACTATACTTCCAGCATCTTTTATGAATGGAGGTACCAGACTTCGTAATCAAACAGAAAGACTTCAAAGAACTGCTCTTTGTTTTCTGGTATACCTATTTAGCTATATTATACTTAGCATGTTTTTTCTTAATCAGGTGGGATTATGTATTTGTTTTAAGAGAAATAACATAATCTCAGGATGAAATGAATTGTTGATTTAAGAGCACAGCTATGTCTTTTGGAAGTCTATCATCCATAGGATCCAAAAAAAGTCTTTTGTTTTTGAATTTCAGTAAGAGTATGTCCAGTGTCTTTATGGTCCAATGCTCTCTTGAAGGGCTTTTGAATGATCAAGGAATCCTAAAGCAGTGAATATTCTTAATATCTATGTTAAGAAGGGTATGTAAGACAAGATAATTATCTATATAATAGAATTGTCAGTAATCCTTACTGGGGTCAACTATGAGTGACTCAAATGTTCATTTCATTGCTGGAGAAAGTTCCTAACCTGTTTTCTCCAGCCAGATTCCTGAAAATAACTAATTTCCTATCCTTTCTAATTAAGTCATTTAGTGAAGAATCCTGTTCCTCAGTCAATTTCAAATGTATTTTTGGAATCATCTGCTTTCCAAGACCTTAAATAACCTCATAAATTCCTTTTCAGAAACCGAATCATGGTAACAAAATCATTCAAAGTAACACAGACATATCTAGTTTCTAAATTGATACCACTCAAGGATTTGAGTTGCAAATACCAATACCTCCCTCTTTATTGTAGCAGTCAATGGTAAAAAACAATAGTTTTAAGAAGTCTCTTTCTGTCCTATTTAAATTAATGGGCAAGTGGTCTGGAGAATGTCTATGAGACACCTCTAACCTCAACAAATCAGCGATTTGTGTATAAAGGAAGTAGGTTTACCTATGTTAGAGGGCCCACCTTAAAACTTTTCAAGTGAGCAAATCTATAAATGTGTCCTGGATGGCAGAGCTCAGAGGGTGATTATAAATGGGACCAAGTCTAGTTGGCGATCTGTGGCCAGTGGTGTCCCATAGGCCTCAGTACTGGGCCCAGTGCTGTCCAGAGAGGAATCTCATGAGGTTCAACAAGGACAAGTGCAGGGTTGTGCATATGGGGAG
>JAVCKT010016317.1:0-19673 GCA_032273925.1 Rhynchotus rufescens
TTTTGCAATGACAGACTGAGTATTCTTATCAGAAAAATAGAGATCATATTTAACCTTGGAAAGAAGACAGCATTCAGGTTTAAGTGAAAGGAAACAGAAGCAAGAGAGTGAAAGCATCTAATGTAACAGGATCTCATGCATACAGGTGTATATGGACATACACTATCTTGTGTCATCTCTGGGTGTATCATAAGGTGGTGAATCTTTAAGAGTCATGTCCGTTAGTAGAGTAGATTCACCAGACAGTGAGTCATTCTTCTTCAGAATAATTCTCCTTTTCTTTGTTAAGAGAGAGGATGCTGTATCTAGAGTTAAGCTTGAATATTAGTTGGATAGCACTGGATAGCACTGACTCTGCCATACTGTTTATGAAGGATGAGAATATTTGAGGGAAGATCAAGAAAGGTCATTCCTTTTTCTTTGCAATGTAGATGGCAAACTTGGGAGTCCATGAGAATCTAACAAATGCTTAGGATCCTGAACCAGGACCATCAACAGTCTCATATTTGCAGACAGTGGACAATGTGATGGGAAAATCAGGTTCCTGAAAGATGTCTTACAACTTGCACGTTATCTGAATCAGCAGCTTTTCCTGTATACTTATGGTAGTAGAAAGAAAACCACCGTGTTTACCTAAAGGAGAAAATGGGCCAACCCTGATCTCCATGAGTTGATTTTCTCAATTTTGGCATTTGAAAATTGTATCTTATTTTTCCAGAGCAAACCTAAAACATTCAGTTATTTGCATTAAGGGACATTTTGAGTTGGTTAATGCAGTATCGAATTTAACTGAGTTTTAAAGTACACAGAGCAAAATCAGCTTGTTCTAACAGAGCACAAGGATGATACCTGGAAACTGTAGGGACATGATGGGTCTGCAGTCCACAAAAGCTTGCTCTGTTTTAAGCAGGTTCTCACTGAAAACCAAACATGCATTAGTCTAAACATCTCTGTATTTACTGCAGTAAAATGGAATGGAGGGGAATAAATGGGAAGTTTGATGGTTAGAAATGCATTTAGTTTGTGTCTTCCAGTATTTGGCACTTGACACTTGAATTGCTAGAGTTAGGACAGTTCATTTTGCATTTCCCCTCTTCCCCCTGAGACAGTGTGGGATAAATGCTGAGCTTTTAAATTACAAATTCACTGAAAAAAATGTTCACTGCTTTTCTAAACATCATGCTCCAACCCAGTCACCCATGTATTAAACCAAATAAGCACAAGCTCCCAGGTGGCAGGCAGCAGCTCTAAAGAAGACTTGGCGAATGTACTGGCCAGTGTAAGAACAATTGCAAACACATTATTCAAGGTGTCTTGTATCATCTCTGTACTGTATATTGACATTTTCTTGACTCTGTCTGCTCTACAAATGTCATGTCACACAGGATAAAATGAGGAGTGGTACCAGGAAAAGCATGTAATCTGACTAGGTCAGGGACGGAGCTCTCGGGAAGCCCACAGGAGAACTCTCAACCTGAGCTTTGGCAGGTAATTAACATGTAGGTACATCAGGCTTTTAAATCCATTGCATTACTTGAAGAGCATTTACCTCAGATGTCCGTTCCTGGTAAGAAAGATTTTGTTTGTTTTTAAAATCTGTTTTAAATCTAACGGGCTTCTGAATCTCCCCAAACTCCGTGTGACAGTATTATTTTTCAAGATTATTTTTTT
This sequence comes from Rhynchotus rufescens, assembly GCA_032273925.1. Classification (NCBI taxonomy): domain Eukaryota; kingdom Metazoa; phylum Chordata; class Aves; order Tinamiformes; family Tinamidae; genus Rhynchotus; species Rhynchotus rufescens. The sequence continues at coordinate 1,672 of JAVCKT010016317.1, forward strand.
TAAGAACAAAGAAGCTTGACACCCCGCACAATGTGGAATAAAAAACTTTGAAAATGAATAAAAAGCAACCCCGTGACTAATACATTCACTATGTGAAGGAGCAATGGCTTAGTGGATCTTCTATTTCATAGGCAAAAATGCAGAGATTGCCTCTTTTGTCAGTTCGTAGATAAAATCCTATTCTTTGTAATCCCTGAAGAAACAAATCAAATAAGCTCTGGCTGAGCTAACCATTTTCAATCCATCAAAGCAATCAAATTCTGTTTACCTGAATCAGAATGATTTCTAAAATGTTATTAAAAAGTAAAATGGAGTTTAACTATTCCAAAAAACTGAAAATGATGTGCAAACACAAAAGGGATAAGATTTCAGTAATTATGTAGACACAAAGTCAGTGCCATCATTTGTACCACAATACAATGTAGCTATGGCATATAAAGATAAAGCTTCCTTTGTCTAACATTACTGCTGCAAGTGATGCATAAACATAATTAATGTAAGAAGTCTTCAAAGGGGCGAATATTCATTTAGTCAGTTAGTTTTATTGCTCTTTCAAGCAAACAAAGGTTTTATAATTTAATAAACCAATTAACTGATTATATATTTCACCCAAAATATTTGTATACCACACATTACTATCATTTCACAAATCGCCATCGTTTTTCACTAAGCAGAGCCAGACTGTGGTGCTACTGTTAAAAAAAAGCATTTAATATTTAGTTTGCTCATGACTTTGGAGTGAATACTTTAAGAGACTCATTCCTAACTACATTCCCTAAAAAGAGTGGCAGGTTTCATACAAAGCATATCCTACAGAAGCTTTGAAATAAAAATCTTTAATTTGGTCCTACGTTATGATTCTTGAAATGATCTACAGACAGAATTATGCAACCTTTCAGGAGAGCTCTCAGAGCATTTTATCACGCCTACAGAACTGGTTTTTGTATTCAGCAGAGCAACATTTAGATGATTTCAGCTACAGTACACAGCACTCTAATGTATTCCAGCAGGGATGCTCACTTGCTGGGCGACAGCTGATGGGGCTTGCCTTTGTATACATTACAATAGATGGAAAAAACATTTTGTAAAATTCTCTGCAGGCTTGACATCCTAGGGAAGTAGAACAAGTTTGATGAAATATTTTTTAATCACCTCCTCCTCAAAAAAAAAAAAAAAAATCCCTACACAGAGAAAACAAAACCAAACAAAATCTCAAACCCCTTGTTTCTTTCAGTTGCATATAAGTTAATAGCCTTTTTATTTATATTTTCTACTTAGTCTATAATTTAAAATAGACTTGCTTCTTTAGCAGTTGAGGTCAAATCTTGCCAATGACAACTCCTTTATAATTACACTTCCATACTCTGTCAAAATTTGTCATTTTGTCTAAGCCAAAAGCCAATACAGAAATCATGTCCTCTCCATTCTAAATAAAGCTTCAGCTGACAGTTATTTCATTGCTGAAGGAGCATTGGCATAAGCCAGCGTTTAGGAAAGTCAGAACACGGCCATCTGTTCCCAGCTCAACCAGGGTCTGTGTGTCTCTGGGAAAATGCCATCGCACGGGTGCCTCACTTTCTCAGGTGAAATTGGGAATAATATTTTTTCCACATCCCTTTGGAATCCAGGAACCTTCTTTCTTGACTGACATACCCATAGCGAAGCAGAAGGGGCTCGTGCACTCGGTTTAGGTAAACAGAACTCAGTGGCCAAAGCGACTGCTCAACCTCAGCTCCGGGTAGCACTGGAGCCAATGGATGACCTGCCATGGAATTCAGTAGCAGAAACAGGGAAGCAGTGGAATTGTCATAGAGGTGATTATTTAATCACTCTTGCAGGTGTTTGACAGTTAGAACAGATTTATTTCAGCATTATTGTCATGGGTAACAAAACAGAATGAAATCTAAAGGGTCTCTGGAACCTTGTTCGTGTCGACCAGAATTCGTCACCGACTCCTTTTTTTTCTCCAGGCTTCATTCCATTCCAGTTTGTTGAGGGAAACTGGGAAACACTCAGTCCAACTTCATCAGTTTTGTCTGCATCTTTGTGCATGTGTATGTATGTATGTGCTACTTTTTAAAGACATTAATACTGGTTTTGCAATCAATGGCACTAAGAGCATTAATTAACTCAAAAAAAAAATCCCACTGTGCTTTCTTTTTGCAACTAATAGTTTTACTGTTACATTACAGTGTGGTGGTGATCTGCATTGCTAAATGTTGATAGTGAAGAATATACAGAAATATGAAGTGTTTTCCTTCTTGTATAGACATACACATGCATGCAGGCACACACGCACAAAATACTCAGAACATTAAAGAAAGCTGTTAAGCTAATCTGGTGCATCTAAATGGGCAATATATATTGAATCCATGCTCCATTGATCATAATTATTGTGGTGCCCTTTATCAAGTAACCATCTTAAACCATTATTTAGAGATCATTTTGCTTTCCATTACTGTCACTATATTGCAGAATTCACTAGGAATTGGTCACTGTGTGATAGAGGGGTATGCAGCTGTATTAGTCTGGAATCTGCTCGTGTTATCCGACAATGTTTCTAAAATGAGGGACTTAGCACTGTATTCACACAACTTTTGGACAGCTTTTAACTTAATTCTGAAGTAACTAGGCGTTCATGTGAGCTTTGTTTTTCATATCATTTATTAAAATTTCTCCTTATTCTCCTTAAAATCAAATAGTCTTCATATGAAGGCACGGGTTGTATATGCTGAAAAGTATTTCTTTTTTCAAGACCTTAATAAGAGATCCTACATGGATAGCAGATTACATGAACACAGCAAGAGAGAGGAAAGGATGGTTCTTAATGAATCCAGCAACTCACCTTAGAGTAAATCCCTATCCCAAATCTCTTTCAGTAATGCACCTGAGGTGTATTGCCTGCTGTGATATTAATAGATATATCAGGAGCACAAGTGCTTAAGCTGATATTAACTAGATGGTAAAGAGATGCTAGTGTCACCAAAAGTATGAGACTGGAAAAACAGAATTTCAGACACTCATCATCAGTGTTAGAGTGAGACTAAACATGTTAGATAAAATTAAGTCAGGATTAATCATCTGTCATACAGCTAAGTGCTCAATACATTGAACTGCAACTCTTGGTCAGATTTTGATCCGTATTTTATCACTTAAGTGTAGAAGTCTTTGTGAATGGCTATCATGCTGCCTTTAGGATGTGCCTTTGTACATCACAGCATGAGTGACCTCTGCAAAAATCGCTTAACCTTTCAAAGCTTTTCTTTTCCTATTTATAAAACTAAGATAATAGTACTTCCTAAACTTTGAAATGGTGAGATTTTAATTGATTATTTGTTTAATCAGTTTTGAATTCAGAGAGTGGATAGGTAGTGCAAACATAGTATAACAGGTAAAATTTTTGCTTAGCCATGAGATGGTCAACAAATCTTATCTGACAGGAATTTAAGGTTAAAGTCAAAGAGAAGGCCACTGAATTAGATAAGGGATTAAGAGTTACAGGGGAACTACTTATGTTCTGAAGAAGGTACTAGTATCACTTTCTCTCTGACTCTAATCCACCCTGAAATTCTGTGACTGCTGCTATCAGGCCAAAATCTCTCTCTTTCTCCCTGTCTGAGGAAGAGAGCATATTGACTAAAGCCAGATAAGCAACCCAGTGAGAAAATGCTCAGTGTCTTCATAGGCTATAGCAGGTACAAGTTTCTACAGTTCTTGCCTTTGCAAAAACTCTTTTAGCCTCCTTAACTCGTGGTGAAAGAAAGAAATTTGAGCAGTTTGGTTAAATTCTAAGATTATTGACACATTTAACAGTTGTTTTTTGTTATCCAACCACTCATATTACGGACGCAGTACCAAATTGATGATATAATATCAAAGCTCCTCATCTCTCCATCCACACTGAGATTACATTACACAGTAGAAGTGTTGTTACTAGGAGCAGGACAGAGTACCTTCAACTTATGCAAAGTAGTAATGGAACGATTAATGGAATGGGAGCATCTAAGGCTGACAGACCTCATGAGATCTCAAAAGCTTTTCCTATCACCAAGTTTCAGCTCTGAAAAGGTAACAGAGCAACCAATAAGGAACCAATAAGGATAATAGTGTAAGGTCCAAATTCACATTGGACAGCTTAGAACAAGTTGAATAGATTCTATGCCAGTTCATATCTTACCTGCATTTGGTCATGGATTTTATTTTTAACTCCACTTGAAACTAGACTGTCTGTAAATATTGCTTAACTACCATAGACTGGGGAGTGTCAAAGACTCATTAGCAGATTTTACAGAAATATAAACAGCTTAAAATGAATTGTTTCCTATGTGAGATGTAGTAAAATGAAGCTCACTGTTCCCTCAGTAAATCTAATAGCCAGTGGGTGGTCACAGATCTGGAAGAGTAGCATTGATAGATAATTATTTTTTTCTATTATGTTGTCTAACTTGCATAGATTTTAACATAGGACCTTGCAATAGATATATGACTGTGAAAGGCAATGAACCTCATAACTCTTTTCTAGGGAGTGTTTCTTCAGCCTCTATCTTTTTAAAGTAAAATATATTCACTCCATACGGTCAGACATTGTATTAGTTCAGTGACGTCCCTTCTCTTCTTCCCCTCAAAGAAGCATATGAAACACATTGCTGCCTCACATTTTCCACTAGCCCAGAGTCACTTTCCAGTGTCCTCCCCATACATAGATCAATCCATGCACTGTCTGCTAGATTCATGTGAAATACAGTGATCTATACCTTCCTAAATTAGACTAGGCCTTGGTAATTTCCATTTTCCTGATTTAGCAGTTTATAATTTTACTAGTTAATTTGAACCTAATTATTTTCAAAGGTGTAAAATATATTTTTCTTTTTTGCTTCCACCTTTTAGGAAGATAATGTCCTTGAAAACACCAAGGAGACAGAAAAGTCAAACCTGGCCCTATCCTGGTATGAATCTGCTGTACTTCTCTTTAAGAGCACAGCTGTAATTCTCCAGCATGGCTTGATTCCTTCAAAACTGATTTACAAGCAAAACTATGCTCTTGGACAGTGTTGCTAGTTTTCTTCATACTCTTCAGAGCTGTTACTCATATTCACATCGAGGTACTCCTTTTTAATTTATGGTATCATGTCTATAAAAGCATCATATAAAGTTGTTGGTGAACCGCTCTATCATCTCATTAACTACAATACACTAACAAAGTAATCAGGGCTTTTATTATAGGGGAGAAAAAAAATCTGAGAGCTAATCATATGGTCTTCGCAAATACAACTCAAACGTACAATGGCTTCTGAGCAGCCAACCTTGACTGTGTCTCTTTAATCTTCCTTGAGGTTAACAATAAAATTCAAATTAAGGTCCTGGTTCTGCCCTGAGATGGGTGTTTGCACATTGCTGTTATCAGCTTCCATCTGCTGCTGCTCTCCTGTGCTGCGCAGCAGGCTCTGCAAGGTGTAACATTGACGGATGGGATCAGCCCCTTGAGTCTGAGTGCTTGTGAGTCATTAGAGAAAGATTTTTCCTTCACTTAATCAACAGAGGAGTTTCCCACATACAATTTTAAAAGTGTTTGCATTGAATACATTGACAGAATTTGATTAAATAATTGCAGTCGCATAATTAATACCATTAAGAACCATAAACGATTTCTTGAAAGGATTGATATCTTCTCAAATTATGTTACCTATATGAGTAAAAAAGAAAGGACTGCAGTGAATATCACAGGTAAAACAATGTGAGAAACACAATGACTATATAAATTCTAGCAAATGCATAGCTTGTATTTTTAAATTCATCTCCAAAGCTAAGCTTTTTCTTCTTGTCAGAGTATAAGTCAATTATGCTGTAGCACGAAAAGAAATCTGCAGTATTTTACTGTCATTGTTGGTAATTTGTCCCTTAGGGTGTTAGTATTCATACATAATTGCATATTGTCTCTCCCTGTAACATTTTCTACTTTCTTTCTCTGTTAGAACAACATAAGAATTATTCCATCCATGGGTTTTAGCAAATTATCCAGCTAACTTGATTTACATTCTATTCACAAACAGAATTGCAGAAGGGAAAAATACATTTGCTTTGTTTCTTTTTTTTTTCCTTAGCTATCTTTTGGCCCTGCAAGATTAGAGTTTGTTCATTTTTTAGTTTGTGTATGTGAGCTTTTTTTAAATTACAAACAAACCAAAAAACAAAAAAAGGAAACACAATTGTATATAATGATATTGAAATCTCTAAGTGAATCTATTTTGAAAGACCAGATGCAGTCTGCAAACAATTCCATTGTAACTTCAATAAGAAATATTTGCAGTGTGTTAAACTAAAAGCACTCATTACATAGGTGAAGGCTATATCTCAAACTCCTTGAAATCTCTAGAAAAAAACTCCTAGAGAATTGAATGAATTTTTTTCTTGTAGTGCTGCACATTCTGGAATAAACTGTTAACTGTGGAAAGTGTTCCCAATATTGGCAGTACAGTGCATTTAATTCTTACTGCACTTAAATATGCTACATATATTTATACCTAGTAACTGTACTGTCCCAAACTATGAGCAGATTTCTCATCCAGCCAAGTTTCAGGACTGATGAAACAACCAGAAGTGTCTTTAGGGTTGCTTGTTGTCTCCTTTGTTCCCCCGCCCCAACCAACAGCTGACACTTGCAGGTAGCATTAATTATAAATAATTACATTAATTACATATAACCAGGGGCATCTGTTGAAGATTATTCAGGATGTTAAAGGTACAAGTTGGCTGAGCAAAGTGGTATGAGGACCTTATTCCTCAATAGAGTGATAGGGCTGGAAAATGACAATTGAAATTCAATGTAAGTAAATACAAAATGAGTGAATGTGGAAAAATCTTTCGTTTTGCATAACCCCTGGTGAAGTCTTGTTGTCTGTGAATATGAGGACCAAAATGCTGGGAGTGTAATGAAGTGTTTTTTGTTGTAATATCAGATCAGTGCTAGAGAGCAGTCAAAATTAATTGTAAAAAATTGATTTTTTAGAAAAGAAATAGACAACAGCACATGAAACTCATTTTAATTTCACTCATAAATTCATGATATACTCAGATTTTGAAAGCAATGTTAAGTTAAAGCCCTTTGTGCCAAAAGCAGCAGGTAGAGCTGGAAAGGGCATGAAGCAAGGTGACAAGACTGGTTACAGTTTTGCCATAATTTCCACTTGAGTAGATGGTGACTTCAGCCTGGAGACCAGTCAAATGAGAGAAATGTAAAATCCTAAAGAGAATAGGAGTGAGAAAAAGAGCTTGAGAGATGTATCTCCATTAAACTCATAGCAAATCTACATAACCTTGTGCTACAGAATACAGTGAGTGCAAAAAAACTCCGAACAGGCTCAAACAGTGATGGGAAACTTCAGCTAAAATGTGCATTTTAGCCAATGCAATGCAAAGAGTTCAGTCACTGTGCAGGGAGTGACAATATCTGGAGGAAGCTTGTCCTGTTCTTGTTCTCAGAGACAGGATACAGGCTGTGGGGTTTGTTTTTTTAAAGAGTACATGTCTGTGTCAATGAGTAATACTAATAAAAGGGGTCTCAGTTCTTGTCTGGGGAAAGTGCGAAGGAAAAAAAAAAAACAGAAAAATCATATACTAAGTAGAAATTTTCTGCATTTTTTTTTTCCACATGCATGCTCTTGCCTTGCAGAATCCTACAGGGTTTCATTCCGTAAATCTCAGAGCAGGAAACATATTTGCAGCTATGTTCAACAAGACATTTTGCTTTATTCTTCCTGGTCCATCAGCTCCCCAAATGACTCCACGCTGTTATTTTAGCCAGCAAATCACCATTACTTCTTAGCGTACATAAAGCCATTGAGCAGGCTTAGGCCTAAAAGTTTTAACATTCCTTAGGATGGTTATTCTTTTCCTGCTTGATCTTGATATTTTATACATTCCAGGTGGACAGCCTTACCTACATGAAGGTTAATCTATTTAATGCATAGCTCTCTACTATTTTTGGTTCCTTCTTCATCCTGAGCTCTCTTAATGTGATTGCAGACAACCTTCCCTGGGATGGAACGGATGCTTGGCAATGAAGGTATTGACACTTCTGTGGGATCTCACTGAATTACATAAATAAAAGCTAATGATTGCCAGCTGATGACCTGGTACGTTCATGTTTTGTGTTCTTTATTGTTCTTTGAAACTGATAGCACTGGGGGATATCTCTGCACAAAGAATTGATCTGTAGGAATAAAAGGAAATGTTTTCCTGACTTACAGAAACTGATCTATCTTTTGGAGGTCTTATGGCAATCTTCTAATAACTGTACAGTATAGTATATACATCACCCCACCAATGCTTTTGGAGAACATAACGAGGTAGGTATAACAGATATAATAGCTAAATCAGAAAAGAATCTGTGCCTCCAGAATTGATAAATAATATCTTCCTAGATATTTATCTAGAAATACCTTTTATTAAGAGGATTTTTTTCATACGTTTTGAAATCCAGATGTTGAATTTTTCCCTATTTTAGTTCTGGCTGGTATAACTCCTACTTTTATGGCTTAGTGGCTCTTTGTATTCATTGGCCATGCAGCATGGGCTGTGTTTGCTTTGCTCTCCTCTTCCTCCTCCATCTCTCATGAATAACAAAACCATAGGAACAGGCTGAATGTATCTGGAATCACTCAGGTAAGAGATGAACTTTGAATGTTGACTTTTTCACCCTCATAGGCCTTGTCCATTTACTTACTTCTTATATCCCTGCTCTAATTTGTACAAAGCTACTTGTGATTAGCTGACATTTACAAACATGTATTGATTTTTTTATTATTTTATAAGCAGTTCAAACAAATAGTGGTAGTCAATTCTAGCAGTAATCCCCCAAGAGGTTAGGAAAGATACAGGAAAAAAAGTACACAATCTATAGACAGGCTGCAACGTGCTGGTGGGGGAGATTACAGATGAGTGCAAATACTTCCCCAGCATCCCTTATGCAAGTCAAAACCATATAAAAAGCAGTACAGCGCTTTGTTAAATATGTGTCATCAGGTGTCAAGGGATTCCTTCCTAGCTTATGCATCTTTTGAGAAATCTTTTGAGTTTATGCTTCTTTTGAGTTCTAAATCACACTAAACCAAGTGCCAGAGGCAGAAACAGAGTGGTTAATTTACTGTCTTAACTGAAAAGCAAGGAAGGTTCCTGCTCGGAATTCCTCTTGACTTAATCCACAGCTGTTCATAGAAGAGAACACCAAAATGGAGCTCACTACGTTACAGTGTAGATGGAGATGCTAAAAAAATTTATATTGGGAGATATGGGCCCTCCACACCCTGGAAATCCTCTGTCCTGAAAATATCTACAGAGGCAAAGCCAGGACTGTGGATACAGCTATTTTTATAAAGTGCAAGTTGACTTTTCAGGTATGGCCGTGTTTCTCCACATAAAATTTTGTTTTTATTTTGTTTATGGGAAAGTTACTGGTAAGCACTTCCATGTCTCAGAGGCTATTTGCCAACTTGGGTATTTTTTTTCTACTCAATTTAGCAAAATGGTTAGTTACAGGAGAAAAATACTCAATTTGCTTAAAAACACCCACATTTGTCTTTTAATGAAAATAAGAGCTTCAAGCAGCTCTGCCAGTAATACTGACAGTGTGTAAAGCTGAATACTGACTGGAAACTATAGTGGGGTTCTGAATTGCAGCAAGGATTATCCCATGCCTCTCCAAAGGATGCCCACAATGACACCGTTTAGCCTCAGAAGCCCTGGGATGAGATCCCAACTTTGTTATTCATAGACTTTATCTAGCCCCCTCTCTGAAGATTTGATAAACCAAGTGCATTGATAAAAATTGTTTCTTATGCAATGAAATGTCCTGTGAACATAGGAACTAGTGGGGAGAGGGATTGAGTTTTGGGCCCAGATATGAGAAATTCCCTGCAAATATTCAGCGAGTTGTCTTCCTGCCCTATAAATTTGTCTACCTTATTGCTCTGGCTTTGGGGGTTCTATCTCTCATTTCCCTAACAAATGTAATTTTCACTACAACATTCAGAATGCCTTCGTGTCTCAGAATGTGTGTAAATGATTACAAAAATCGTCTGATTAAAATAAAGCCATCAGATAGTCCTAGATGATGTATGATGGAAGGTTATTAGCCAAACAGTCCAACAGTCCTGTGGTATTTAGAATCCTCTGGCATTTCAGTGACCTTTTGCAAGGCATACTGCATTGAACTACTAATTTATTTCATGATCATCCTATTGTATCCAAGAAAAAAAAAATGTTAGGCAAAAAGCAGGTGTCCCGATCGGAGTCATGTATTGCATTTCAAAACCCATTGAGTAGAAGCTAATTTCAACAATTTGCATGAGAGCCTTTTGCTATCAATTCTATCATAGTATCAGTGTCAGCTCAATTTTCAGAGCAGCTGTAGCTCAAACACTGACCTGCTGCCTATTACAGTAGTGTAATGAAGTGCAATGAACTCGTAATTATTCTACATTACCGTAGATCAAGTAACATACAGCCCTCAGTTATCACAATGGAATCCCAGTTCTGGCTTAAAATGAGAAAACTGACCATGAAGTTGATTTAAGGGTGTCATCAAAAATTACTTTTGGAGCCTGCAAATGTACTGCTTATTTCACAGATAGCATCTGACATTGCTGTGTAAATGTCTCAGTGCCACCGCATACTTGAATTAACTAGTTTCAAATTATAAGTGAAGAGTTGGATCGGAGAGGCATGAAGGAGTAAACCGAGATGGGATGTTCTTTGAAACTTCTGGTAAGGAAATTACATTAGGCAAATGATTTCAGTGCCTCAAAACCTGCATCTAGCCCTGTCCTTTGGAGGAAGGAATCCCAGCAGGTAGCTCAGAGCTCAACAGCTCTGGATACTTTGGTTTTATCACTAATTTCTCCTGATGTGCACACTCCAAAGGGAAGGAAGAGCCTCTCCTCAAAAACCTGCTTTTGCTGGAAGGAGGACTGAAAAAAGGGAGGACTTTCATGGTACAGGTTTTACTTAGCTTGTGGTATTATCAGCAGACACGTGGCAGGTTGTGTTGCTGCTGTCGGAGGTAATTTTTTCCTGATTTTTTTTTTAAGCAAGCTTTTAAGAAGTATATTCCCTTGCCACCCACAGCCACAAAATTTAAGTGCTTCCCTACCAAAGGTAACAGGATATTCAAATATATGGAACAAGCAAACTGGAAAGTTTAGCTGTCTAAAACACTAATGTTGTAGTAGAGGTAAAATCATCTTAAGTTATAAAAAGATAAAATAATCTCTGCAGAACAATGTCTAAGTTTTTATTTGGTTAGTTTTTATTTATTTTTATATTTATTTACTTATTTTGTGGAATAAAGGAAAAGGGAATGTGGCATAGGTTTTCCTTTTAAGTCCACATAGAATTCACACATAGTAATTCAATTCAGGTAAAATATATATAGATGCACAGGGTGTCTGGATGGATAAACAGTCCTGTCTTTGGGACAGAAAGGGGAAAGTTCTGGGAAGGAGGCAATGGCAAGGACTGTGAACCCGGAGTGCTGAACCACGCAGGCAGGCTCGTTGCAGCAGCTATCACTGTTACCTGCAAACAATAATGAAGATAAATATTTAGGCAATGCTTAAAAAAAAAAAAAAAAAAAGTGAGGCTGCAAACTCAATTCAGCTGGGTGTTTTTTGTTTTTTCTTCTTTAATATTCACCTTCTATTTGTGTTTGACAAAGAGAGGATTTTAAATAAATATCTTGCTGTGTTCTCAAGAGGCAGATTTTTACTTTTGAAACACAGGGGGGTTTATTTATACTATTTTAAAATCAGGAACCTGTTTCTGGATGTGACAAAACTTTAATCTAGGGCACGCTGATATTGCAAGACCAATGTAAGAATTTGCATATTGAATCTTTACTCTTTGCAGGAAATGATTCACTAATGAGCAGGAAGGACTGGATTCTAGCAACTATTGCACAACCAGTCGCAATAATCGTTGACAGAAGACTATAACCTATTTTTGCCTACTTCAAATAGAAGAGGCAAAATTCATCACATAGATTTTCTTACAAAGACACATTTACCAGTGCTAAATATGTATCATTCATTGGCACTAAATTATGATTCTAAATCATGAGGGTAACAAGGTGTTTTCCTGTATAAGATTTAGCTAAACCTCTGGAGTTTTTAATCTGTTTTCCTAACAAGGTTTACTCAGAAACATCAGCTCTGTTCTGGCTGTCAAGAGACTTTAAGTCTCTTTGTGTAAATTAAAAGAGGGTCCCCATGCTTGCTCATTCTCTTATTATGGGAATCACACTAAATGTGATAATTCTAGTGAAGTGAATGTTTGCTTCGGCTTCTAATTGTGCTTCCTCTGCATCAACAGAATATGAATGAAGAATGTCAATCTCGCTTTGAGTCTAGTCACCAAGCACAGGAATCGTCTGGCCCATCATGACCCAGGGAGAAGGTCTGACTAAAAGACAACAATTTGTAATAGATATTTTTCAACTGCTCTTGATAAGAGAAACATCTAAAACTTCTACCTTTATTTCTTTACAAATTTCCTTCAATATTTTCCAAGAGAAAAGATGCAGGGCCAAAGTCAACCTCTCTTTATACTTAAAATTCTTTATCCTAAAAATTCTTTATTCTTATTAGTCTGTCTCCATTTATGTTGCAAAACCTCTCGGGGGGCAAAAGTAACATGGACAAAAGTGAATCAACTCTCTTCAGCATCCCAGAGAACTTGGCTGAATGTTTCAGTGGCTTAGTATCAGCTTTAGTAAGGCTCAGTAAGGCTTTTATTTGGGAAGGTCATAGGGCGGAGTCAACCTGAGCGATGCATGGAAGCTCCACACCTTTTAGAGGACAAGCATGAGGACTTTTGAGAATGGAGAGAGAAGGTTGAAGGGGTAATATGACATTCAGATATTCTGATGAGCACCTCTTGTTACGGTACAGATGGTTTAAAACATCTAGATATCCTAAATATGTTTTCGGATAGAGTTCTTGAAAATGTAGAGATGCATCTTCTTCAGCTTTTGTTCATCATTGTGGTTCTATTCACTTGAATCTGCTTATTCCTATCTGCCAAAAATCTGGCTCATGAAGCACACACGTTTAAAATGTAAATCTCTGATGCAAATATCCAGAGTTGGCTGGGAATCTTTTATAAAGATGATAAATAAAATAAAAATAAATATTTTTTTCTGGTAAAAATGCAATTTCTGCCAGTTCATAATTTTCAAACAGAAAGATGTTTTTTTTTTCCACTGAACATTGAATTAACTGTTTCATTTTCATTTAGCTTGAAACACATTTTAAATCATCAGTTATTTTTTTTCTTGGAGTGAATTTCCCTCTGATTCTCTGCCACGGAGCAGCTGGAGTTCAGCTCCCAGTGCTGAAGACTGCAGGCCTCCATGATCCTGATGTTCAAAGTCCCTCGCCCACCATGTGACCCAGGACATATGTTTCCCAAAAGGTTGTTAGCAAGAGAAGGAGAACTGCAGCCTCTCATTATACTTCTATATAAACGCAACCTTGTTGGCTGCATTTTCAAGAGGACTGTAAGTCAATCTGCTGATTTTCTGCTGACCAGGATTGATAATAACATCAGGGGATCGCAGCCCTTTAGGGGCATCATAGATGTGGTCTGGCTAGGAAGTCTGGGCTGCTGGAATTCATGCGGACTTTCCATCCCACAAAAAAAGAAAAAAAAACTGAATTTCATTTTTTAATATTGTTCTTGGTATAAAGAAAGAAAGGTTGAAATGTCAACATTTCTCCTGGAAGAGAAAAGCTGTACTTGATATGCCCTGTAAACAACTTTTAATAGGAGACCATTTCAATGGCGATCACCTCCTGAAATCCGTAATTTAAGATTTTGCAGTATTATTAAACATCAAGTTATTGATGTTTAGATGTAAGCAAGAGAAAGCTTATTGATGTAAGCAAGAGAAATAAATAGGACAGAAAAGAATAAAATAATAAAACACCCAGCAAACACTAGATTTTGTCTAAAAAGCTGAAAAAGATACATCGTGACACTGACTACATGCTTAATGTGAGTGAGCAAACCAGCTCCTGCTTTGAAGCGCTGTCACTGTGTCCCTGCTCACTGTGTTAGACATTCCCCTCTAGTGGCTAGGAAAAGATTTGTGGATGATTGTTTTTTTTCCTGAGAGGCAGAACTAAATTTGTAAAGGGAAGTAGGCAAGTCAATACTTTTAACAGCCTAAGTAGGGGTTCTTAGGTCATGTAGTGACAGAATTCACTGTGCTGTAGCCCAAGATCAGATCACAGTTGCCCTAACAAAGGATGACTACAGCTAGAAATCAAAGTCTGAGCAGCATTTTTGGTACAGCTGGAGGGGGAAGCAGAATTGTGGACGTGAAGAAGTTTTAAAATTTTGTTTTGTACAAGTTTGGAAAGTTCTTATGATTTTTTTGCACTTGTTTTCTCTGCTTTTTATGTGTTTATTGTTTTTAATAGGGATGAGTAGCTTCTTCATGGCTGTTGGGGGGTTCTGTGGGCACAGAGGGGTGTCTTTGCTTGCTTAGATGTTCTGAGTTTCAGCTCCATCTGAGTCTCCCAGAATTGGGGATTGGGGTCTGGAGCGTGTTTGTTCTGATTCTAAGTAAAATTACAGCATGTTTGCTCTGAGTGTAGTTGGGTCTTCTGATGTTTGCTGTGTTATGCCTGTCTGAACTTGGAAAAGAAGAAAACAGAGGGAAAGTCACAAAAACCACTGCTGTACAGCTCGGTACCTGCTTGCTGTGTCCATAATGCTGTGTGGTACATTTCAAGAATCCCGGTTCATTTTTGCAAGGATAAAGTCATGCGGGTGAGACCTTAAATTTGGATTTACTCCAACACATGTGAATTGTGTTACAGGATGTGGTGAGCACCTGAAGCACAGTCCCACTGCCTGCTTCTCTGGGCCGACTCCAGCAATGGTACCAACTAACATTTCATTGACAACTTCATTGTCATCCTTTTTTCCCCTATCACAGACCACAGCAAGTGTGTGCCATGCAGAGCCAATCTTCCTTTCCCATCCACCTTATAATGCCCTAAACTTACCAGTTTCTGCTTTAAATACATATATATCTCCTTTTCAGTATAAATTATCACATAACCTCTGCTGATAGAGGAGCAACAATGTTTGGCTGGCAGCACCCAGGGCATATGTTAACTAGCAAACCATTTTTCTCTAATTCCTCGTTAGTAAGGGGAGCAAACCTGGCTCGTCAGTAGGGGAATATGTCCCTACCACCTTCTGACTGTGTTTTCAAACATTTGGGAATGATTTATGCTGCATTATGACACTGGTACCATCTGCTCATCATCATAAGCATAAATGAAGTGAAAACGAAGAAAATGTTCTAAGCAGCTAACAAGATGCTTATGCTATAGTAACATAATTCTGACATGATTTGGGTCTTCAATAATCTACAAACACCTCGTTTCAGAATTGGAAGGTCTGGAGCCTTATTGGAGCTTCACACAGCTCTCCTGACTTTGACCTGCACAGAAAGAGCAAACTTTGGGGTTAAATACATCAGAATTGCTGCTCCACTCGTCTGCTGGCTCATACTTTCTCCTCCATAGCATCTCTTAGGCTGCAGGTTCCTGGTTGATTTTCTTGCCTGCTTCACCTGCATTTCAGAAAATTTCCCCCTCAGAGAGGCTCAGTGTTTCCCCAAGGCAGGAACAACCTCTCCCTCCTGCCAGGGGCCTCAACCCAATCCAGGTTCTCTGTTCTTAAGGGAAAACAACAGGAATTGGGCATTTGGGCATTGCAACTTTTATCAGGACCCTTTCTTTTCTTATTGAAGACTAAATCAGTATTTCCAAGAAAATTCCAAGTGTCGGTGACTTTGCACTGGCTTCAGTGACGTTCCAGCTAAGAGGGATTTTTTAAATGTTTAGATTTTTTTTAACTTTTTGTTTAAAAATGGCAATTTGCATAGAAAAATGCATCTAATATCTTTAAAGTCAAAGAGTGAAATGTATCTTTTCTCTTGGGTCTAACAGAATGCTTCAGTTCAACAACTAAATGTAGAACTTCCATTTCCCTGGGGTCAAGACAGTCTCATTCAGTTTGACATGAGTTTGTATTTTTCCTCAAGATGTTTTTCTTATTGTTCCAAGAAGGAATATCCTGGCCACCCTTACAAGTGTTAGGTCTTGGAACACCATGTTTAGCGGTTGATCCAATAGTCTGGACTTTCCAAGCAGGCCTCTTGAGACACTTTTGAACTTTCCTCTATGATGCCTTCCATAGCTGACTTCTGCTTTGTGATCTCCCAGTCAGATATTTCTTAGGTAGTCAATATTTTGATATATCAAAATTCAGATGCTCACACAAACCATGAGAAGAAAAGGCTGTGTGAGGTATTTTAAGATGCACTGACTTAAGTTTTTGGAAGGAATTGAAGGTGCTGGCTGCAAACTGTAAACCACAAGGTAGTTTGGGACCTGAATAGTATTTCTGTCTTAAGTAGAAATGTTGCCTGAATATATTGTTTTAATAATGATATTTCTATTATTATTTACATATATAAGGTAGTATTAGATAAAATATTTATATAAAATATTTATTATTGAAATCTTTTTTTGTAGCAGGAGTGATCATTATGTCTTGCAGCCAATCTGCTTCAACATCTTGGCAGCAGAAAAAGTGCTACTTGTTGAAATGTTAGTTCTGAAACAGAGCTGCCATCCAAGCCATTCCAGTTATATATCACTTATCTCATGATTTGATCAGTGACTAATAGTAACAAGAAACAGGAAGCAGAAGTGGATTTTTATGGTGAGTGGTTTCTTTTTTATTGTATTTTCCTTTTTATATTATCCAAATATTTTCAAAATTAATACATAGAAAAAAAAAGAATCTACTCTGACAAGATGTGGTCCAGAATGGCACTTATGAAATTAAGGGACTGTAGTTGCCTTGAGAATTCGCACATAATGGACACAACTCATAAAACGACTATTCCTGCAGTAGAATTGGAGGTTAGAACTCACAATGGCATTTTTATAAGTAAATCATCCCATGTCTTTCTCTCCACATCTGTCAATCAAAAGATCTGCAACAGGATTTGTGATTTTTGGTTACATCTGTATTTCAGAGATTCTGGAGCTGCTGGAAGCAAATTCATCCCCTTCTTTAACCAAGAGCACTAAGATGGACAGAATCTGCTCTCCTTCACCTTCAGATCAGAGCATAGTCCAAGGAATATCCCAAACTGGAAGGGCCTGGATATATGCTGCAGAGTGACAGCACTGATGCTGCAACTCACTGCCCAGCAAACAGACTTGTCTTGGGATATTCTCCACAAGGAGATAATGCTGTTTTCTACCTGCTTTAGTTCACTAGAGTAACAAGAAGCAAAAATCACAGCCTGGCCTGGTGGCAAACACTTCCTAGCAATGCTTGAGAACACCATGTGGAAGCACAGGATCAAAGCTACCACCAATTTCCTCAAAACTCCAAATGGCATGAAGAAGTGTTAGCAGGTATTCCTCAGTGATGGAAAGAGGCAGAGAAGTAAATTCATAAAGGTCTGCAAGCTCTAAGAACTCTGTAAAAACAAAACAAAGCAAACAAGCTTGTGTTGGTTTTGTACAAATATCTTTCCTGTTTTATTTTTAATTGTGACAAGGAAAAAACAGAGGGAGAAAGGGAATAGCAGCCTTTGCCAACGGCTCGCTGATTCTCTTGTACCTGATTCCCAGCTGCATCGAACTCATTATCACCCTTGTGAGTATAACACTTCTCTGCAGATGCTCCAGCCACTTAGGTTTTTGAAGAGGGTTTTTCAGCAAGGATGGAATGTGATAAATGCAATTTAAACAAACTCTTAATCAACCTATTTATATTAGATAACAACATAATCAGAGTGAGTGAGTCTGCCACACCAAAGCCCACAGGAAAGCTCTACGGAAAAGAAAATACCACGAGATCCCTTCTCGTACAGACACCCTCAAGTTACTCCTTTGCTGGTAATTGGTGTC
>JAVCKT010016317.1:24846-50823 GCA_032273925.1 Rhynchotus rufescens
CATGAGCACTTGGCCCCAACCCTGCTTCCTCTTCCCATGGACTGCTGTTTCCAAAACATTTTGGCATCTTCCTCCTTCGGAGGTCTGCTTGCCCCTACACTGTAAGCCAATATCAGGATCCATTATCAGGATGTGCTGAGATCTCACTGGGATCCACTAGATCCAACCCTTGTCCATGCCAGGGTCCAGTCTCTAGAGAAGCCCGGGATTTCAGTGTTCTTATTTCGTGTAAATGTGTGAGGTACGTTCTCAACAGATCTATGAGAGGCATCAATTTCTGCACATTTAGGGCTGTGTGGAGATGCCATCTAATGACTCTTGATAGTTTTGTTAATTTTCCTACCTTTTTTTTTTTTCTTTCCAGAGTCTGCAAATGATGAATGGAAGAGTAAAGCGTTCATACCTTAAGAAAAAAAATACCATAGAGAAACAGCTGTGGAGATGCCCTGTAAGAAACTCATCAGTGCAGTGTCTTTGCAAAGGCAGATTTGCTGTGTCCTTCCCATCCTGCAGAACGGGCCCATGTCTCCTTCCCTGGTGGTCACAGTGGTGGCTGTGCCTGGTGCTGCTTGCAGCTCCTGTGCTTAAAGCAGCACAGCATGTGCCGGTGATTCTACACGCAGTCGACAAACAACACTCTGTGTAAACTACCTTATTTATTTCACTCCCCTTCCCTCATTCACCAGGCAAATTATCACATGTGTATTCAGTTTCAATAAGATAAAAATTGCCTAATAAAATATTTACTCAGCCTTTGTCCCTGCAAGTGTAAACTCATGTAATTACAGAGTACTCCAGAACCTGTGGCTATAAATCTCTAGAAATAAAATCCTCAGCACATTGACAGAATAAGGCTCCCTCTTACTGTGAAAATGGGTAACTCATCTGCGCCAAGCTGTTAGATTAATTTAATATGCTCCAAATCACGCTCCCTTTTTCTCCTCGGTCTTTAGGGATGTTTATCCATGCTGAGTGTGGAGAGGGAGCCATCGTTATCTTTCAATCAAGCTTCAGAAACGCGATGATTTGCGTCTCTCACTGCAACCGCTGCCTCCCAACCCAGTGTTGACTCTTGCTGCTGGCTCCTGCTCGTGCTGCTGCTGCACGAGAGCGAAGGAGGCGAAGGGTCCCAGGTCCTCTCCAGCAGACAGGAGTTAACGCAGAACTATAGTTAGTCAAAGATAGGCCAATGTATACAAATGCACCCAGAAAATACAAAAAAGAAAAAAAATGATAAAAAAGGTAACAAGGAGTCTTTATCTCAGCTACTAATGAGCATTTGATAGATATTGAAGTGCTCTAGACTGATCTTCTTTGAGCAGGCAGCATGACACTTCCACAGGAAACTCTGTCAGCAGAACAGTGTGTGACAAAGCTGTTATTTCCAGGAAAACATTCCTGAGACTTCGGGGCTAAATCTTGACAGCGAGTGGGAACCTATGTGTGAGGAGGCTGCTTTGAAAACACAAATGGTTAGTGATAGTCTGTTCATTAGATGGACGGGGGGAAGACAGGGTATTATTTTTATTTTAAATCATGTTTACATTGGGACGGCAAGGCAAAGAGATCAGTCGAGAAGGGAGCACAAAGAATAACAACATCTTTTGTACCTGTCACTTTAATATATGCCTGCTCCCACTTTGGCACCGCACCAGAGTTTTTGAAACACAGGAGCTTAGAGCAGTAGGGAGTATATTTTGAAGGAACTTTTAATTAAGTCTGCCCTTGGGCTCCTGAGCAGAGAAAGGTGGGGGCTCCGGTGGTTGTTTTTAAAGGGTTCCTCTATAAAGGCATTTTTTTCCCAGGCTATCACAGGTCTAGAATTGAGGGGGGGAAAAAAATGAAGAAAAAAAAAAAAAAAACCAAACAGATAACCTCTCTAACTCAGCAGGTAACCTAACCCACCAGTTCCTGAAAAAGCCCAGCTTCATAGGCTTTTCCTTCTCAAACTAATTACTTGGAAAAAATGTCTGCTTGGATGCAAACCAGGTATCAACATTGCCATTCAGCTTTGTCAGTCCCAGCTACAGCACCAGGCAGACAAAAGGGAAAAGTAGTAAGCAGGAAAAAAAAGTTCTCTACTGTCCTATAAAGGATCAAGGAGATAGGTTCACAAAATAAAAACTCCATAAGAATAGGTGAGTGACTCAATTAGTCATGTTAGTCATGGGTCGGGGGTCAATTTTCAAAAAAACAGGTGAAAATTTGTGAGTTTTCTTCCTACCATAGACCACCACAAAACATAGGTTTTTGTCAGTCAGTATTTCTGTAATGGAAATATTTTGTTGAAGAAAACCCTCCCATGGGATCTGCTGCCAGCCTTTGCTATAAGGTGACAACAACTT
Organism: Rhynchotus rufescens; assembly: GCA_032273925.1. NCBI lineage: Eukaryota > Metazoa > Chordata > Aves > Tinamiformes > Tinamidae > Rhynchotus > Rhynchotus rufescens. Next base: position 27,192 of record JAVCKT010016317.1, read on the forward strand.
TAGGGGATATGAGGGAGAAATTCCTTTATCTACAAAAACACAATGCAAGTTCCATGATTATAGTGGTGATTATGAAAACAAGGCTGTCACATCAGCCTGGGTGACCATGCAAACAGTTGTGCCAACCTCTGTGCCTAAGCTCGGAGGCCTGTTTGCAGTGCGACTCTCTGGTGCCACATTTACAAAGGTGCATATGGACAAGAGAAGCTGCCAACAGTGCTGTACAGCCACGAAAATGCACCTGAAACGAAGCCAGGCTGACTGAGCACTCACACCTTTAGTGGATTTTCATTTCTAGAGCATAAAGATGATAACATATCCTCACCTAGAGAGTCAAAAATTGGAACTGGGATTTCTTGCCTCCTCCAGGTTCAGTATTTAGTCCAGTATTACTGAGAGCATCAATAGTTAAATATTGTTTATACCACCTTCAGACTTCTAAGTTGTTTAAAATTCTGATCTTTAAATACAGGAATAAAACTGAGACCTCAGCAGGCCTCTCTTCCTTCCATTTCTCCTTTACTTCCTCTTGATGTCAGTGCCTGAATATAGCCACTTCATTGCTAACCGGATTCCAAACGGGATCTAATTCCAGCCTGGATGGGAAGAAGATGTCTTCAGAGGTCTCCTCTGCCTCCATCCATAGCTCTTTCCCCTGGCACCTTGGCTACGTGTCCCATGAATTAGCCTCTGACACAAAACTCAGGAAACCAGCCCCATCTCTGGTTACCCTGAACATCTGACCGGGCTTCATTGTCTATTCCTAAGGGAAGGGAAGAGAAGGGCAAAAACTGCTGGTGTTTCCAGTGTGATATGAGACAGCTTCCAGGCTGGCAAGGCAGGATTACATCTCAGGGAATGAATTCGGTCATGCCCTTTAAAAGTAGAAGAGATCTGCATTTTCTTATGGCCAGACAGTCCTATTTCCTGAGGCTTCTACTGCAGATTATGTTTCTGCTGTGGCAAGTGCTGCCCCAGCACCAGGCAGAGGCAGGAGCCCTGCCCCAAGGACCATCCCACAGAGACAGACATAACTCAGTTTGTCCATTCCACAGGCTATTTGCTTGAAAAAGCCATCACAGGGATCACTTTAGTGCTCAACTAAAATAACCGACCAAAAAGAGCTTTCTCACAGCTTTTCCCCACTCTTAATCAAACCCAAACATCCCTTGTGGGGAGCTGTGCTAGCAGAGCAGAGGTAAATTCTAAAAAGTTAACTTTGGATTCACGGAGGCAGCTCAGCTGGCCGAAACGCGTCCGTGAGATGCCACCCTGTGGCTGAAAAGCAGCGGCTCTGCCAAGGGCGAGCGCGGGGCAGGGGCAGGGGCAGCGGCGCTCGCTCCGCTTCGCTGCGGGCACCTGGCAGCTCCCGCTCTACCCCACGGCTGCCGCGCAGGCCGAGGCGGGCGTCACAGCGCCGCATCGCGCACTGCCAGTGACGTCCGGGGATGTTCCTGCACGTCTGCCTCGGGACAACTGCCCTGGCTACCACCCAGCGGCCTGCCAAGCCCACAGAATATGGAAATGGGGATGCTTGGGTGTAATTATACGCAATATAGAGGACTACTCGCCATATGGGAGCAATTGGAGCCCTTTGATCCCTCGCTTCGTAATGCGGGGCTCAAGAGGCTTGGTGTGAGAGCTGGGTCGTGGGGGGGCCTGCGCTGCTGCCCTTTCATTTCAGTGAGAACCAGGGCCGGGCCTCTCTTCTCTCACGTCCCACGGATGTCTGGGAGCGCCTTTTCCCAGCACAGCTGGCAGAAGACGGGGGAGTTCTGCTGGTGCCATCCCGAGCCATGCTCGGAGGCCCTCATTAAGAGCCAGAAAGGTGCTCGGGGAGCTTTGCTGAAGCCAGAGGCTCCCGTCCCTCCCCAGGAGGGACCTGCTGCCCTCACCCCTCCCACGCCAGCCAGAGACGAGGGCACCGCTCGTCTCAAACAACACCAAGTGGATAAAAGGCCTTAATTGAGAAACTTCTGCAGTGAAGAGATTGGTCGCGCTAAGATCATAGTGCCTAAAGGTGGGAGGAAATCTCTTCACATCCAGACCGCTGGATAAAGCACGTTGTGGTGTCCTGACAGGAGACCGTGAACAGCCGGATCACCCCATGCAAACACCTGCTGCAAGGGCTTGGTCTCCCCAGGCCCTCTGCACAGTTTCCCGTCTGAATGATGAGACTACTCATAAAAAGTGAATTACAGACTGCAAACACTACCTACATACAGATTCTTCTTTTATAGCTTGCCTCAGGGGGAAACAAAATGAAAGAAAAAAAATAAAGAAACAATTCCCTAACAGAAAAACTGCAAATTTAGTTGTATTTTTTATGATTTGGTAGGCTCAGATTGTGATCCAGCCAATCTGAATCTGATTTTTGACTTGCCACTGAACTATGTGCAGGTAACCCTGAACAGATCACTTGCCTTCCTGTCTCAGTTCCTTCCTTCCTCTCTCCTTTCCCTACATTATAAATTCTCTGATATAAGAACCGATTGCTAGTTTGTTTTTACAGGGCATATAGCACAGGGAGGAAGAGCTCAGGGCCGAAGCAAAGGCACAAAAGAAATCCTGTGAGTGGAGTGATAAAAATAATCAACCAGTCACATTTCCAAAGGCAAAGGTTTAAATTCCACAACTTGTTTGTCCCCCGTTTCCCTAAACCCAAGTCTGAATCCAAGCCAAGCCACTCACTGGCCAGTTCAGATCTGGGCTGGCCTCAGAAGTGGGGCTGCCCTCAGCTAAGCCGGGTCTCCTGGCAGCTCTGGCTGCTTCTGCACAGGCAGCAGTCACCGAGGATGTGCCAAGTGCTCAAGTTTTGCTGTTTAAAAACTCACAGAGAGCTACCACTGAATTTAAAGAGGCTGGCACTCTCAGGAAACAGGCTACATGGGCAGATTTGAGACTGTGAAAAGGGGCACTCTGCTCTGTCCCTTCTTGTCAGGCACTGCTGCCCACCGCCCCCATCCATCTGTTTTTTAGGAACAGCTATGAAAATGCAAACCAGTTTGGACCCATCTCTGCTAGGAACTGGATAAGGGTTTGCAAGGCTCTGCCTGAGCAAGTGGCCAGCCTGCCATGCTCCCTTTTGCAGAGATGGAGAGGATGGGATGCACGTTTGGACAATGCAGGATGCCTGTAGCTGCAGGGACAGCAGATCTGCAGGCTGGGAATAGGGCACAATGCTTCCCGTTTTTTGGCAGGAGGCATTTCTAACACTTCAGGGCCTGCTTGCAAGCATTTACTTGTAGAGGAAACTCTAGTGAGAGAACTTTAATGAATGGTAATGGTGCCTAAGTGCCCTGCTAATGCTTCTGTACTTTACTCACCCACACTTGGGCAGTCTCACTGAAGCAAAGGAAGATGCTTGTGTTCAGGACCACTCACCTAAGAAATACTCATTGACATAAGTGAATTTTGTATACCTCATAACGATGAATTCATAATGGTGCATCTCATTAGAGCTATTTATTCTACTCTTCCTATCACTAAAAGGTGAGAAAAGATAATACTCTGCAGTGCTGAAGTACAGGCATTACTGTCAATAAATACCACATACCAGGTACTTGTAAACTCTGTCCATTCATCCTATGTGGACAATGTTGAATTCAATTTAAACTTTTCCCCTCTTTCTCCATATTTTTTTCTGGCTATTTTGGCCTCCAAACTGGCCAGCAGACACAGCTGGGAAACACACTACAGCACAAAGAAAAAATAATAAGGGTTGGGAGGAGTTTTTCCCCTTCTAGAGAACTGTAATTGGGCCTTTTTTTAAGAAAAGCTCAGCTGGGATATGAACTCCTTAAAGTTCCTTTGACTTATGGGAAAGGGAGGGCATTAGCATATTTATAAAAATTTACCTTGTCCTGAAACTGTAGACATGCTTTGCCCTTTAATTTCATGATTAGTGTCATTTCATCATAGGGTAAAAGCCACTTTTTGAATCCAGCGGCACAAAATGAATACAAATCAAACACATGCTTTCTGGAATTATTCACACAATGTTTTCAAAAATCGACATAGTTCAATAGTTGAGCAATAAATTTTCTTACTAATGAGACGCTAAAAAATGTTTTTGATGTTACGCCCAGGGAGAACTAGTTATTGCAGATTTATAGGCAATCTGTGCAAAGACTGTCCTTTCCTTCCAATGAGTTTCTAATTTTGATTTGATGATATCCAGCTGCAGAGATTTGGCTATGATATTATATAACTTGAGATATCACATCCATACAGTATTTGCTTCACTCGTAGTGACTGGCTCTTTTATACATAAGCAAGCCTGAAACGTCCCTCAGTTTCCACCATATGAACACTCATCACATACAGTGTGAAGGGAGCCCTCTAAGAGGCATGTGTGTATATGTGTTATGTGTTATATGTTTTGATATGTGCACCTCATAACTCCTTCATATGGCAAAAAATTAAGTTTTGCTGAAACTAGTTTTCACGCTCTTAATTCATTATGGGGAGCTGTAGATCAGAGTGGGTCAAAGTATGGGCAGTAACACACTAAAAGCCTTAAAGACTTCCCATTTTTCTAAGAATCTCTTCAAACATTAGAGCTGAACCTGCCAGAGGTATGACCTCACTACCAAAATCAAGGACCAAAGTTTGGCCAGCTACCAAAATCTGGGCCCAAAGACACTGCAATCTGCTGCTCCACAGATGAAGGCTCCAAGGTGGCCAAGTGGTCAAGACACGTGTGGACCTCCACTATGAAGGTTTTCCTCCTCAAATGGAAAACATAGATTATGTCTATGACTTTTATAATGATGTGCATGCATAAACCACAAAAAAAGTAGCATGCAGGTACCTTCTTCCATCACTGTTTTCATCCCCAGGAATATTTAAATTCACACTAAGTATGTTCTTCCCTAAGCAGAAGCAATGCAGCTTGCTTAGCAGAGGTGACTGCCAGTGGCCTGGCACCTAAATTTATTCCCGGGGCTGCACCGAGAACCTGCTGAGGATGAACACGCTGAGGATGAACACGCTGAGGATGAACACGCATCTTCCTCGGGGACATTTTAATCTGAAACAAACCAAGCGGGGCCAGGCCGGATCCTGCTGGCAGGCCCCCTTCCCTAGGAAATGAGGGAATGCGGTGTCTCTCCAAGGGTAATAACAAGGCTCCTTGCCTGGATACAAGAATGATGAGTGCTTCAGAAGTGCTGATGATTAAGGCCCATGTTTAGGACGCTTTTAAAAAAAAAAGGGGGGAAGAGGCGAAACAGCCCTCAGCCGGTTCGCTCCGCCGCGCGCTGCCTTCCACCCCACATGGCCGCCTCGTGGGCCGCCCGCCGGGCCGCGGCGAGCGCGTCTGGCGGCCGGGCGCGTCTGGCGGCCCGTTCCCTCGCGCGCCATGTGCGCCTCAGCACGCAGGGGCCGCCTGCGCCACGCATGGCGCCGGGGCCGGGAGCGGGGCCAGGCCTGTGGGGCTGGCTGCGTGCGCGGGACGCCCTGGCTGCTGCCCGCATGGGGCCGATGGCGACACATGAGGAACACTGAGGCACTTTTTATTTTTATTTCTTTCCCTAGCGTGTCTGCAACTTCAGCATGCAGAGTGACTGAAATGCCATGTTTCTGCAAAGCTATTTTTTGCTTGAATAAACATTCCTGGTTTCTGAGCAGTGCTATGGCACCCTAAGCCGTATTAAATTAGCCAACAATTGGCTGACTCACAGCTCAGCTCTTCTCCCCAACGGCACCCACAGCCAGGACTGCAGATACTTCAGGAAGGGCCTTCCCTCTGGATCAGAAATCCCCTCTCCGCCCTCGTGTGCCATGTGCATAGCTCCATATGAACCACTGGTATGAACTTACAGAATTAAAAAAGCCTATCAAAATTTCACAGAATCACATTCAAAATGGCATCTTACAAGCACATGATCCACCAGTGGGTTGCCCTTCACTTCATTACCCAGGTTTCACTCCACTTTTCCCCTATAGAAACATTTTTATCTCCAAGTTCACCACTCGTGCAAATGGTTTCAATGGCACTTCACAAACATAAGCAGAAAACACAGCCAGATGTCTTGCTTGGGTTGCAGGAAGGCAGAGAAGTGTCGGAATTGAATCTGGATCCCTCTGATGTTGCCAAAAATAGTTTGTGAGTCTGTGCTCACTCTGTGTCTGGGAAGATGGATCCCAAGGCCAAACACAGAAATTAGCTTCCATATCAACATTTTACTGTCACTTTCATCGCCACGCCAATAGATTAGTTAAAATAACATTGTTTACTGGCATGGGGTGTTATTGCAAACAGATGTTATTGCTAGAATGAAGACCAGTCCTACTATTTAATCCAGGAACAAACTTGTGGAAATTTTGATTTTTCGCATCAAAACAACAAACATTTTTAAATCTTTAAAGGGAGTTTTTGTTTGTTTCTTTCTTTCTTCAGTCCTGAAAAAAGAAATTAGCTTTCTGCTTGATAAGACAGACTTTTGATGCAAATTTCCAGTTAAATAATTTCCTCTGGTGAAGCACAAATGTTCTGTGTGAAAATATCTATGAACTGTTCTAGTTTCCTGTATCACTTTCATAATTGCATTTAATTGCATACAGTTTCCTTCAGCTCTTCTTTTGGAGCTGAATACTGCAATATATGCATTTTTCTCCACAAGTCTAGTCATTGAGCTGCCTTCTCTATTAATTAAACAAAACAAGACATGCTATTTAAATGTTTGCTTTTACTGTCTTTATTACTCAGGAAGCATGTATGGATAATGTATACACATTTCACTCCATTTACTAGAAAGTGATATGAAATGGTATGATAGATTGAAACCTCCAGAATGCAGCAGTTCAGAACAGATAAATAATAGAACATCCTGAAGAAACCTGAAATCTTAGTCCCACTGGAATGAAAGACAGCACTCCTATTGACTTCAGAGAGGCTAGGATTTCACCCTAAGAATTTGATAAGGCAGCAATTACAACTAAGTTTAAGTGGAAAAGTATGCTAGCTGGGATGGTTTAATGCTCAAGTCATACACGAACAAAAGCCAATGTATTTAAGTGAAATAATTAAGTGAAAGAATTTTGAGTCTATAACTCTTATTTACTACTTGCAACATGTCAAATATTTTTTAAAGTTACATTGTGTGGATTTTATGTACCTGTGAGAAATAGTTGCCAATGCCCACAAAATGCAGTAGTAGCGAATTTGTCTGTGTGCCTTCTCATTCTGTTCCAGAGGGGTTGGAAAGAAGACCAAATTTACCAATTGTTTTTATGTAATAGGTTAACTCACTTCTCTTATCCACACCTATTAATTTCATATACTGCACCTGATAGGTTGTGTATAATTTGTATTTGCAGCTTGCGAAACATCCTAATCTCAAGAGCTCTAGTGGAAAAATGAGAATTCCTACAGTTACGTCAAAGCCCTGGTCTCAGCTCTTACTTAAGAAGGACTAGGTCCTTTAGAACTTAGTACTGAGGATCGGTCACTAAAATCAAAATCCTTAAGGAAAAGGTCCTCCTATGAGGACCTCCAAGAGACTCTCTGACTGGAATGTATACCTTTTCCTGCATTTGCCTTTACTGTAATTATCAGCTTCCATTTCCAAATACAAATGGTTGATATCTCAACTGGGTTCAAAATAAACCACTCATTTGAAATAGCTTCCAACATGCTAATAGTGAAATATTATTTTACCCCACAGAGAATTAAATGCTAGCACTAATCATACCATTCCAAAGAACTTACAAATTAATAAGCTGTGAGGTCATGAATGAACAAAATGCTGACTGAAATCACAAGTACCTCAAGTATCTGCACATGATCAGCATTGCATGTTTGTTTGAGGACACTTGGGAATATACCTCATATATCTCACCTCCTCCAAGCTGCCTTCCAGAGTTTCTTTTTGCCTTTCCTAACTGACCTATATATATTGTTGCTCTTGCCACATGCAAATATTGCAAAGAACTGCAACCTGGTATCTTGTATAACATATTTGTTTAATGTTGGCAGCTACAGCATTTGTATTAGCTGCATACACAACACACCTGCAAAGATCCTCCCTAAGTGAGTCATGATCTTCTGCACCCTGTAGAGATTAAGAAAGATTTTTAAGTACAATGTTGGGAAGAGCTTTGCTCAAATGAGTAGTATTGCCTTTAGTGAAGACTTTACACAATTCTGCATGGAATTGCTGCCCTGCTTGAGGGTGTCTGCAAAGCTCTAGTCTATGAAATGCTTACAAGCATTGCATGTTGGCTGGAGCCCCAACACCCTGGCAGCATGAGGCACTGTTCACAGGTGCAAAATCCTCCCAAGGAAAGGAACAGCCCTCTGCTGATCTAGTATTACTTACCAGAGCCACAGCTGCTCTTCCTGCATTTGTCACCCAAATGAAGTTCTCTATCAATTATTGATATGATCCTACTTGTAGCCTATGAATTTTGGCTACTTATTATTACCAGGGCCCCAAAGAATATCTCTGAGGCACTGGAACATCTAATAGCTCATCTAGGTGGCAACACCTACCCCTCACACCCCCATAAAGGAGTCTCTAAACAATCCTTGTCACCCTGAAAGGGGCTCACTGGAAGGAACAGTCTTCTACTTTTATGTAAATAGGTGAAATATGACTGAAACGTATAGATTTCAGCAATCTCTTGCATAACAGCATGAATGATTCTTACTGTAGCAGCCCCCTAAGTATTTCCTGATATACTTTATTAAATCTTTTTTAAAGATAAATTTTATAAGCTCATTGCATCTACCTCAAGAAAAATATCTGCAGGATACATCAAGTATCATCTGTAACTTTTTACTGTGAATTCTGATACAACATAATGAATGAAATATGATAGAAATTAAGGAAGTTTTAGAGGTATGGAGCAATGATGAGCTTTTAATTATAGATCTAGGAATAAGTGAAGATGAGATTTGCTTGCCAGAAAACTATAAATTCCAATAAGGGATATTAAAAGTAATTTTTCTCCACAATATACACAGTGTTAATAGAAACTAATTTTTGTATATTAGCCAAAGTATCTTTAAAGACTTTTAATGTTGTTATTCAATAAGGGATCCATGTTTTAATAAATTTGCTTTCCTGAATAAGTAAATGGATTAATTGATAGAGGATCATGAAAAGCTTTGCAAATGTGTGTTGATGAACTTGTTAATAAAAGATCACACAAAATGTTTTATTCACATGAGATAAATGGATTCACTCATTGTTAGTATTCAACCATATAGTAAAGGTATTCTTTGGAAGTGACAATAACACATGATCTGCGAGTAATGTACAGTAAGAACTTCCTTAACAAAGTCTTCTGGAGAAATATAACATATTAGTGGTATAGAATTGCCACACTTGTTTGTATTGAGCAGTACCTTGATCTTTGAATTGTCTACCCGTCAACATTACTGATTTCTTAACCTTTCTCCTCTGGTTTTCGTTTTAAAAGATTGCTTTTAATGAATACTTTGAAGACAAAAAGGAAAGGTCTCAGTATGGAAAACAGAAGAATAGGAAGCTCCTTTTCCTTCCTTTGCACGGTGAAAATGGTATTTCTTCATCTACTACTTCCTTAAATGAGAATGTAATAGCCTGGCTTTCAAAAGGATGATTGCCCTACAAGGGTAAGTGAACTGATACTGTTTAGCAACCTCCACCTGATGGGTCCAGAGAGCCACAGTTGCAAAATGTTCATCAGTGTTATGGAATACAGATGTCAGTCTTCAAAAAGCGTTGATATACCTTGCTCCTGCTGCAATCAAGCAGAAATTTAATTGCTGTCTCAGAGATGGATATTTCAATAACTCCAAGAGTTATTGAAAGTATTGAAAGCTAGGAGTTACACAGCTTTTCTAGAAACTCCACCTCCGGTTCTACCAAGCTTATGACCTTTCAGCTCTGTCATTTCATTTGTCTGCCTGAGAGTGTATAGGGCTATATGTGCCACTGAAAGTCAGCTAGCAGTCTTCTGCACTGCAAGTGCATTTGGTGGTGGCAGGAGGGCTCAGCAAGCAATTTCCAGCCTTGCAGAAAAGGTCTTTGTGCATTTTTGCACAAGTAATCTAGCTCAAGACAACGTCTTCCTGGAATGGAGCATCGCTCTCACTCTTGGCCAGGGCAAGTGTACTCTATCCTTAACTTGCTTCTGCTGGAACAGTAAAAGGTTGACGATGCCTGGCTTTGGCTTTGGCTTTGGCTGAGCCACTCCATTCTGTAGCTTCCACTGACACCTGGTGGAGACAGGGCTTATACGTCAGACATTTCTTGGATGATAATTTTATATTCAGCATCCAAATTGAGAGGGAAAGATTTGAGCACAAAATACACTCCTTGATGTTTGATTATTGAAGCACACAGTATACTGGTAACAGTAAAATAAGGGAAGAATCGAGAAAGCTTGTTGGTTTTAATTTCTGAGCTTACAGAATAAGCCTAGCTCTGTGAAAAACACAGACTCTACTGCCAGTGACATATACACAGTGTTTTCCCAACCAAAGAGAAAAGCAATGCTTTTTAAACTGGTAGGTGAGCTTCAAAGCTAAGTTCTTGTCCCAAAGGAAGAGGATTTAGAGAAGAGATGGAGTTAGCCAGACTCTCTGCTGTCCCTACTAGGCTCTTCATGAAGAATCAGGAGTGCTGTAACTAGCCATACTCTACAGTGTACAAGAGCCCCACAGAGATGCGGAGATGCCACGTGGCTTTTCTCATGCTGGTTGGCAAAGGTGCTGGGAGAATAATATACTTGTTTTCACTACTGAGGTCTCTTACTCCAGAGCTGCTGGAGCAATTTGTCTGCGAGAGGCTTGCAGAGATGCACTAAATGCTCAGACTGGCCCCCAACACATGCACATATAGAGCTCTGCAGAAGAGCACTATTAAATCTGTGTACAGAATGGGTGGAATGGGTACAGCCCATAAATATGAAATGTTCATGCACAGTCACTGCTAACTTTCCTAGCAAGAAAACTTGCTATGACCAAAACTCTGTTCTTTTCCTGTCAAGGCACCAGCCCTCGATGAGTAACCGAACAGCTTCACCTACTCTGATGAGACATGTTCTTGCCTATATTATATATGTTCTTGGTTCTTTTCGAAACTTGCCCAAGCAGAAACTTAAAAGGTCTAGCTTGTTGGCACCCAACAGTAAAGATTCAGCCAGTTTTCTTGCACCTCTCTCTGTGCTAACAGGTCCTGAGGCAGGTCTAAAGCCATAAGCTGGTTACATGCTCCCCCACAGGTCCTGCTGTTGACAAAGCCAGTTGATGCATATGAAAATTAAGAAGGAAAATGACCATTTTGTGATAGGAATAACATTTTCAGGCATTTCAAGCATGCCATTCCTCTGGTTGACTGTGTCATTCTGTTACCACAATAAGTGTCTAAATATTTCAGGCATTTAATGAATTGATTGTTGTTACTGATAGCAGTAAAATCTACTATGGACGTTTGGTTACATTTTTTCTGTGAAATGGCCCTTCCATGTGCAGAAGGCCTTGCTCGATGGTGCAGGACATAGCAGTACAACGTTTAACATTTGACCAAACGCAGGTCTCAGGGAATCGTTTTGGGTCTAGATCATTGTGGCATCTAGATAAAAAAGCACAATTCTAGCTTTTGAAAGCATTATAGTTTGTAGGACACAGGCTCTGTGTAACTAAAAATGCCTTGTCCATATTTAGGTCATAGTGTCTCTCTCAACATCACCTTTTAACTAACACCTCAGAGAGCTAAAACCACCACATCACTATACAATTCCTTCCCTGGAAGGATTTTCTAAAAATATTATTGCTGGCAGCAACTAAAGTCCTTAAAATATTAAATTAAATTATTAGATTTTCAGGTTCATTTAGTCCTTCTGTTACAAACTTGTCATGTGAAATTCATTCTGCATCTGAGCTTAAATGAAGTCCCACTAGGCATGACCAGACGGTGGCAGTGCAGGAGCACCCATTGCTTAACAGACAGTGAGAGATACCCAAGCGACAAAAAAAACCCAAGAAAGTACTATGATTAATAACGCCGCTTGTTTATTTTAAAGCTAGGAAAAGAAAAATTCTTCCCAAAGTGTTATTGAAAATTACTGAGTTTCAAGGCAGCTTGAAATACTTGAATATTAGGTACAGTTCAAGTGCCTAAAGCATCAAGGATCCTCACCACGAGGAATTGTCTCAGAACTGGAGCAATGTTACACTTTTAAGTCCATACTTGTTAGGGAGCTGGTTCCTCACCTTCTCATTGTCCTCAATCCCCAGCAGAGCCAGAGAGACCTGCCAGAGGGAATGAATATTTTTCAGTCAATGTCAGTTTAACATCAGATTAAAAATATGTTATCGTGACTAATGCTACAGACGTACAAGCTGCTGCGTGTGGAAGGACCTGCCTGCATCTGTTCATCAGACCATCAAGTGGAACCGGCACATTGCTCATTTATCTGTTTTGTATTTTGGGGTCTAGAGAAAGCCAGGGCCCTAGAGTCTCGGTGCAGGTGGAGGAGCTGTAGGTCTGCCACAGAAGAAGGCTGAAAGAGGTGGGGCTGATCCAACTCCAGTCACAAATACAGCCAGTGAGGAATTAAAACTAGGAAGGTGTGCCGGTATTTCTCAGGGAAATGAGAGGAAGTTCTTGAAACCTATACGATGGTAAAATAAGAATGAGATAAAGAAATTGGAGTGAAGTTGATGGGTTAAACATAATCTGAAGAAAAAAGATGAATGTGCTGTTTTACCGTGGCAAGACACTTCAAAGTGCCCCACTCAGTGCCCTCAGCTAAGAATTGGAGATGTAGGAGCCCGAGCCTCAGATCTACCATCTCACTACTTGTCAGCGAGGGTCAAAGGAGCTGGGTCCTCTTGTGACATCAAGGGTGAGGAAGGGAATTTCTCTTTCCCTCTGTGTCCTTTTCACTGCTACATTTTCTGTACTTCTCTTTCCACCTCTTTTAGAAGAAGCTGAATTCATCAAGACAGCTTCTTTCACAGCACTGCTGTGAGGCCAAGGTCAGAAGAGCAGCTCCAAGCAGCACTTTAGGCAGCTGGCGTACACATTTGCCAAATCACAGAGTGCCTGATCAAACCACATGCTGTGCTTGTATTTCTCCCACAACAAGATTACAAGTGAAAGCCAGTGCCAAAGACAGAAATGCAGCTATCTGGGCTGTTCCTTCCTGTTGTGTTTGTCATCTTTTCTTCTAAAGGCAGGATCAGACTGTACAAAGAAAAAGAAGCAATAAAACAAAAAGGGCAAATGTGTTCTGTAGCAAAGAATGAGAGGAAAAGACTAATCAGGGGTTGGTGGATCAGTCCCGTTGTCAGAAAAAACCCTGAAACGAATAAAATTTTTGTGAGCACATGAAAGAAAACAAGGAAATAAGTAAGAGTCCAAATGGAATTGTCAATTGCAAATCCGCTAGGAATTGCAGAGTGAACTTTGATATCTTCTCTAATAATCCTCACATTAAGAAGAAATATGTTCTAGATGTCTCGGGAGTGATTAACTGTGCAAATTGGAGATGGAACTGTGATTCGAAGCGGTAAGAAACCATGAGCAGAAGGAAAGCCAGTGTTGCAGCCTTATGGGTGACGTGCGTTCAGCACAACACTCAAACACACATTTGAGTCAGTGTACACTGCTCCGTTTTCTTAACATCATGTACTTTTACAGAGCAATTAAGCAAAATTGTTCATGTTCTGTGAGAACAAACCTTGCTGGAAGGGACTTCAATAAAGAAATAATTTACCTCCCCTAACAATACTAATTCATTTCCGAAAAGCTAAAATTGCTCAGTGTCTATCTGTGATTAAAAGATCTGACATATATAAAAACCCCTTTCCTGTATCTCTTCCTCTGAATCTTCCCTCTGAACTTCACATTAACTAAATGTAATATCAATTGATTTGCCACTTTTGTAAACCCTTCAACATAAGCATAAGAAATTAGAACTTGCTGCTGTAGCTTGTGAGACAGCATTCACTAGCCAGCCTTTCCCATTTTTTAATACTTGCTTGCTCCTATTATGGATTTTCTTTCATATTTTGATGTTCTCATGAGCTCATATTCTGGCAAAAAAAATATGATTTATTCAAAATAATCCCCAAAATATAGATTCAGTGACATCAGAAGAGCACATTACAATTAATAAAGACTTTAGCCTCTAATGTAAAACAAACTACAAGATCTGTTTGTTTCCATTTGAAAAATATCCAATTTAAGTAGATATACATCTTTAATTTGAGAATTACCAGTGATAAAGAATCCATAGCTGCTATTAGGAAATTATTTCGATAGCTAGCAACTCTCACTGCTGCAAGGTCTGCTCTCTTACAAGTGTGAATATGTATCTATAGGCCATCACTTGTTCCCCTAGCTGACTGCTAGACTGAAACATGAGAACAGCCTCTCTCCTGCAGGAAATGAAAGGCAGATCTGGCTACTCTATGAGACTAAATATTTGGAGCTTTTGAGCATTTTAGACATGCTCCAGTCTTCAGGAACTGCTGTATATTATACAACTTTTCTAGGTGAAAAAAAGTGTAAAGCAGTGCTGTCTTTGGTGGTTTCAAAAATAAAACTAAAATATCTCTGGCTAATTACAGCAAAATATTGTTCTTCAAGAGCTTCCTTGTCCTTTCCTGGTGATGTGGCTAGAGCTGATGATTTATGTTTCATCCTCCTCAAGTCTGGCTATATCCAAGAGGATGCACTGTCATAGCTGTCTAGAATTTGCTATTACTGACAATGCAGTATGGATGATACCAAAGCTTTTACAAATAAACATTAATCCACAGAACAGACATGAGTCTATCTATATGCTTGGTTTGCCCCTATTAAAGTTCATTGTATTGCTGAGGAGGAAGGAGATGAGCAGGCACATGAAGGTAGAGAATAAGCCCCCTAAATTAAACTGTTTCACTGCAAATGAGGGACAAAACTCACTCCATGCAGGGCTAGTTTTACAGTAACAGTGCATTGCTTATTATTATTCTCATATGTAACTGGTTACAGGTGCGACTCATTTATCCCCTGTGATAGTTCTTCATTGCTACCATTTTGTTGCATTTTCACTCATCCAGCCTCAGAAGAGCATCAGTTTCTTCCAGTTAAGCTTTCTCAACACCAGGGAGCCCTGTAGAAATCTCCTTGCGATTCTGTATGTTATTAAGCCTCCTGAAATGAGTGTCTCTCTGACTCCGTGCTAGCTGCTGAAGAACTAATAGCAGTGTCTCCAGTGCCTGACAGATATGTAGGAATTAAAACCATCTCCTCCCCTCATTCATATGATTCCTACAGAGAAAAGACAGGGAAATTACTACTTAATGGTGTTAATTAATATTGAAGCAAAGAATGCAAAGCCTTGTCAGCCACAAACAGATAGCAGTGATCTCAAGGTGATTACCAACAAGCTACAGGCACAAAGTAGGGAAATCCTGGCTGCATCTATAATTATTTATATAAATTACTAGCTTAATTAACTTAGTTTGACAAATCAGGCTGTAGAAAGGGAAAGTAAACAAAAACAGTCAAGAAAGATAAACCTATCAGCTTTTTGGTGAAGAGATTAGGTTTTAGATCCCAAAGAGGCAGAACTTGAATGAGATTTTTGTGAGCTTCATGCCTTTAACCTTTGACATTTTGGTAATTCAGCAGTAGCTGTAGGGATGCAGCCTGGTCATTTCACAAGTAGGTCTAAGCAGCTTACAGCATTCCCTGTGTAATCCTTAGGGGATTACAGTATACCTAAATCAGAGAGCATTTGGATGTCTTCCCTTCCCTGATCAACACCAAGAAGATGCCAGTATTCTTCCTAATTTCACACAGCTTTTAGACATTTGACGTCTTTTATCCTACAGCCTCTACTGATTGTTTTTTAAATTGATCAATGGTTTCATTTCCTGAGGGATCAGGGAGAAGAGAAATATAAAAAATGTGATGGAAATGAGTCTGGAAAAAGCTTCCCAAGTGATTGATGAGTACCCTGATATTGTACCAGTATATTAGGAATGTACTCGTTTGTAGCCTACTCTTGAAACCAGGAGCTGGAAGAAAAGATATCACTGAAGTGGACAGGGTACCTTACATGTTTCTGTGCTGCTCCCCGGTACTTTCAGAGGCCAAATTCTGCTGATTTAGAGGAGGTTTAGGCTCAAGGAACCGTATTCATAGAAGGACTTAACAAGGTTCTTGGTTTGCAGTGAGGTTGCTGAGCATTGGGAGGGATATTTGCTTGATACAACCCCAAAAACCACTACTCTGGGTGGCAAACAGACCAGGTTTGCTCTATCAAACAGACCAGGTTTGCAGTTTTGCAAAACACTTTGTGCAGCAGATTGAGTTTGCTAGAAAGCTTTGGATCTCAGGTAAATATAAAACTTGATATTTTTGCTAGCAAAAAGAAGTTTGAAGGAGAGACTGCTTTCTCTTTAAGGGAAGAGGTGGGAATACAACTCTTTTTTTTTCTGTATTCTTAAGAAATAGGAAAAAAAAAGTGATTGGCAGTGGTAAATCTAGAGAAAAAAATCTAATTGCATTTCTTACACAGAAATGGCAGAGAGCAATTTCCTAGTCCCCAAATATAATGTTTGCACCCTTTCTTTTCATCTTAAAAGCACAAGGAGAGAATTTATTTAAAGCAATGAAACACACAGTGGTGGTGTTGGTGAAGCAGAGCAGCTTCCTTGTAGTGCCAGAGTCCTCGGATACAAATGCAAACAAGAAACTACTAAAACCCTTACAGGAAAAGTTAATAGGTTCGCCAAGCTAAGAGCTGTGCCACTTTATAAAATCAAAGCATGTAGTGGTTTCTTAAATTGTAATTAAAAATTATACCACCAAAAATACTATCCTGATGAGCCTTAGGCCCTCAGAACTGCAGTTGTTCCCTAGAGAAGGGTGGAGGCAGCAAACGCATTTCACATGGAGCCCTTTAATATAATTATTTGCATAACTGGATTAAAGAAGTACACCACATGCTTCTAAATCTTATTATTGTTTATTACCCTGGAAATCAGCAAAAACAGTAATTACATTTAGCAGAGGTTCTTGGGGCTGGATTCAGGAGCGGGGATGAGGAGACATAGCTGGGCCTGAGGGCTCTGCACCCAGACCTCTTCTGTGCAGCATGTGGGGAAAACAATAAAAAAAAGGTCACTGCAAGACCCCCCCCACTGAGGCAGCAGTCACCGAGCACTGGCTGGACCTCAGGACCTCATGGAGGTTGCAGGCAGACGTTTTTAGGGTATATCTATGAAATCGAGGCCCACGAGTGACTGAGAAGGACATGAGGCAAGGGGCAGGCTCCAAGCTTGCTGGTCCAAAATGCAACATTAACAGCAAGGTCCTGAGGGGAAGCTCAAGTCCTGGTAGATTCAAGGAATGCACGTGTTTAGCCAGCACTTAAATGAGGGTGCTGGGAGCACCCGTGGTGCCTGCAGTGCTGGATACCCCCGACCAGCTCCTGTGGGTGACCACAGAGCTCGGCAGTGCTGCAAACAGGGACTGTCCATAGCCAAATACTCCTGGTGAGTTCCTGAGTGAGGTCCTCCAGTACCCAGGGACAGGGAATGCATGGGAAAACGGCTCATTTCTATCATGGGGAAAAAAAAGGAAAAAAAAAAAAGATAAATATAAACTCATTTGCTTTATGCAGCTCTTTGCAGCAGCCATCAACAATCAAACGAACATCCGTAATGCCAGCAAATGAGAGTAAGAACATGCTGTATAAGAAGGAAATGATTCAAGGCCTGCTGTGGTTAACAGTCTCTCTAGAGGCTGCACTGGACTTTGGATTACTTTGCATTAAGTCTGTGTGTTTAGTCTTGAGGTGGTAAACATTGTGACCTCTCAGTGTCATCTCTGTTCTAATTAGCCCTTGCAAACTGACAAATTAATAGCCTTGAAGTAACGAGAAAAACCTTTAAAAATCTGGATTTTGTTGCATTATTTAAAGCTACTTTTTCACTCTGTTTTTTTTCTTGATATTCTACTCTGTGTTCTCTTCAAAAAAACCCTGGAACAATTGCTGAAAATTTTCTAAAATTTGATTGGTTTGGAGGATTTTTTTTTTTGTCTTTTTAAAATATCCAGTTATTCCAGTAACTTTCTATTTTGGACCTGCAAGAAAAATAAATGTTAGAGTTCCTCAAATTCAACAAAAGCAAAATATCTTTTAATAACTCATCAAAATCTTTATACCAAAAAAGGCAAGGCATTTAAGTACACTTAAATACATCAAGAGAGCAAATAATGTCTGCTTTAAAGGAACTTCCTTAACTCAAAGTCTCTATAATTAGCTCCTAATATCCAGTTCCTCATTACAAACAACAGAAATTACCTCTTGAAATTCTAAGAGAATTTGTGGAAAGGGATTTCAGATGTTTTCACAATGCTTTCCCCAGGGTGTATGTATGCATATGTGATTTTTTTTTAACCAGATCAACTTACTGATTGTTGATGAGCAAAACAACATTCACAGCTCCACAGCAGCAGTAGATTTACAAGCTAGAATATCTTCAATCTCTTCTCTCTTTGCTTTCCCACTTTCCTATCTGAACTGCCCAGCAGCTCATACTTTCTGGCCTTGTGCAGTTAGAAAGGACACACTGCACATCAAGGCTAAAACTGCACCTTGAATGTGCTGCTTTGCTGGCTTATCTCAGTTTAATATCTAATAGTTCATCAGATAATTAAAGATTCTGAATGAGTATGCTACAGGAAACCACTTCAGAAAAAGAAAAGTCTATTTTCAGAGCTTTCCCACTTACAGTACAGTCAGCAAATGGAGTCACACAAGACAGCATCAGCAACATGATTCAGTGTTGGTATCAACGGCCATCCATAACATGGTCCAATGTTGGATGAGTTTCCACCACCCGTTGTTTCCCTTCTGTGCTTCCTTGCTAGCAGAATCAGCAAGTCCTCCAGGTAAGTTTGTAAATAGTCAATCTCTCTGCATCACAGTTAGACTTCACGTGTAACTTCAGTTTTATGTCCACTCTCCAGTATTCCTGCTTATTTTGCCACATGCTCTGTGGCAGGGTTGTGAGACACAGCAGATTTGGGAACACATGACAATTCTGGGCTCAGAAAGTGTGAAGTAAATATTCCTGCCTAGCACTGCTGGCCAGGGGGCAAGTTAGTGGCCCTGCTGCAAAGGCTGCTCTTCCAAAAACCTGGAAAACTACAAGGATGCCAGAAACATCCAAAACAGATGGGGAGAATCCCTGTATTATAAGTAAGAGGACGTGATTGTCCTAAGATCTCCTTGGCCTTTGTCAAAGAGGTAAAGACATTTCTGGGAGGTGACCTCAGCCACTGCTTCCACAGTAGGGGAGAGCTGCTGATCATTACAAGCCCTGGTTATTATTAAAAGTAGGAAAGACTTACAATGTTATCACATAGAGGAAGTGCCTCCCACCAGTTCCCACGTTCACAGCATTACACTGGCCATAATGCAGTTTGCAGTGGGTCCAATTTTCTTCTTTTTCCAGGCAAACATTTTCTTGAGCTCCCCCCTGAAGCTGTCGTGGAGCCAGGCATACAGGAAGGCATTTGTACAAGCAGACATCATCGCAAACCAGTGACACAGCAGCTGGATGAAGTTGAAGTATTGCTTGTCAATCAGGCTGATATCTATGTCCTTTATCACGTTGAAGATGTGCAGAGGTAGCCAACAGACTCCAAAGGCTGCCACCACTAAGACCAGCAAGCGGAAAGTCTTTCTCCTCCTTGCTCGGTCCCACTCAGCCTGGCCCTGGGTGACGTTGCCCGGAACCACTCGGTTTTTCAGCTTCACTGAGATTCTCAGGTAGGACAGAGAGATGACAGCCAAAGGCAGCACGTACGTGATAATCAGAGTGCTGTAGGCATAAGCTAAGCGATCTCGTTTCATGTGGAACCAAAACTCCTCGCAGATGGAGAAGTCCAGTTCGGGGAATTCTGCGTGATAAGTGTGGACCAAGGCTGGGGCGGCCAAGGTACAGCTCAGCAGCCAGATAGCAGCGAGGATGTAAGCACAAATGGGGATTGTGAGCCTTCTTCGGAAAGGATGCACCATGGCGTAATACCTGTCCACAGCTATGACAGTCAAGGTAAAGACAGAGACAAACACAGTGACAGGTTGCATCAAGAAGACAAAGTAGCACATGAAACGTCCATACACCCATCCTCTGGGCTCGAAGGCATAGGCAAGGGTCAGGGGCACACAGGTTGCACACATAAGCATGTCTGAGAAAGCCAGGTTGCCTACCAGAAAGTTGGTGACATTGTGCATTTTTTTTGTCTTGCAGATAACGTAGATGAGGAGATAGTTCCCAATGATGCCAATAAAAACCACCAGGGAGTAGCAGGGGATGATCAGTGGCTTGAAGGACTGAACAAACTGGAGCCCTGAGAATAAATTGCTGGCATTGCTACGAATAGCAGAGAAGAAGCTTTGGGAGGTTAAATTGTCTGAATTCATCATTTCCCTCCTTTTGTAGTCTGTCCTCAGCTGGTGTAGTAGCTATCACTGCACTATTCTTGTGCTCGATCAGCGTGGGTAACGAATGGATTACTCGATGTCCAGAGGTTAGCACATGGATAATAAACAGGCATCTGCAAAAGCAAAAGGTGAAACTGTAATCCTCAAGAGGCAGCTTTCAGCAGTCGCTAGGAAAAAAATCAAATACAACCAAGTCCTTTTGTATCTACTATTAAATCTAGGCTTTGACAGCATGCCATTTAATAAACATTTAATGTAGTGAGTACTTACTGCTGTGGTTTTTTAATCCCATAGGATTCTTTCTCCTTTGGATGACAGAAGGGCCCTGGATGTCTGTCTTCTGCAAATCCACAAGCCTGTGTGTGTGTGTGTGTGCCAGAGAGACCGAGAGAGAGGGAGACAGAGAGGGCGAGAGAATGTAGGAGTGAGACAGAGGCTGATGCGCATTTATAAGCTAAGTGCAGAGCGGTGTTTTTAAACAGTCTTCACTACTAGGTCCTCGTACGACAGATTTGTGTATAAGCTTTTATCCCTATTGGTTGTCCTGGGTATTACGTTGCTCCTTGCATGTTTCTTTACTGAAAGCAATGAGTTCTCCACTATCCTTTCAAGAATTCCCTTCCCCTTGCAGCGTATCTCTAATTGCTGTGCTGAGCTCTAAATCAATTTGTATTCATTAACGCGACCCTGCATTGTATCTAATCCAAGATTCACTTTGCCACGGTCCTTTTGGGTGTGTGAAAAGGCTTCCTGTGAATTTGCTGCTGCAATGTGATTGTAAAACGGACCTTTAATAAAATGCTAAAGCGAAATAAATGTTCATGCCACTAGAGGGACTCAGCTACTTAGCCAGTGAATAAAGTTATGATTAGAAATGCATATTGAGCATGTAGCAAAAAGCAGCTTATTTTATTTAAATTTATTTGCTCACCCCCTGCCAGTCTTTTCAGAGAGGCTTACATGACTTTTACTGTTAAACTGTTAAGTATCGGGAAAGAAAGATGGACATCCAAATCGCTTAGCTGTAAGAGTTCATCTGCAGTGAATTATGGCAAACTATTTCTAATGCTACAGCTGTCCAAACACATTTGGGGTGTTTCCTGCAGCAGGCTTGTAGTCGCTAACGTTTTCTATACCACAGAACACTATCCACTCAGTAAAGCAGTGTAAAAAGCTGCTCAGTTAGTATACGTTAAAGCAATCTTCACCATCAAGCCCTTCCATATTGGCCTAACCCTCCCTTAACTCTTCTCCACTTCAAGCACTTCTGGGAGCAGGACTTCTGCTGATGAAGTTTAATTCCATCCATTTACATCAGCTAAGACTATCTAAAAAAGAACTACAGCCTAACAACTTATAAATGCTTTGGAGCAGATTACTCTTTTTTTCTAGACATATAGACGATTTAGACACTTCAATGGGCGGTTTATGTGTAATCTCCTAGGTTACTCAAAAGAAATATTAACCCTTTGTTTTCTATGAGATAGCATAGAGACCCACTTCCTTCTTTTGACTTAATGGGAAGAGTGACTGAGACAAACCAAAGATTTAATTAGATTTCAGATGGTTCAATAATCCTTTCCCTAAACTGAAAGCAGAACCTAATCTTTGGTCAAACTTATGCTGTTCTCCCACAGCTATACATGCGAGATGGATATTTCAAATCTATTCAAAGCTGACTCTGAGCCAACCAGGACTACAAATTCTAGATTTATACCCAAATCTAGAAGAGCAGAGAAATTACAATAGTAGAGTAGAATACAGAGGATTTCTACTCCTTTCTCCTCCCAGGAGGTTCACATCCTTTGGTCATAAACAGCATTCTGCATAATTATTTCCTAACCCTTATAAAAATTATTTCATTTAGTCTAGGAGAAATTAAGATCTGATCTAAATCCTACTGAAGTCAAAGTGAACCTCTCAGCTGATTTCATTAGGATTTAGTAGCTAGCATGAGCCCCAAAGGCATAACCAAACGAATTAAGAACATTTTTAAGTGGCCTTAATATTGTCCATATCCTTCTGGAATATTATCACTTATTCTAAGAAAGAACCTTCCTAACAGTATCAATGCAAGCATAAAAATTGAAAATCACATTTTTAATACTGTAATTTTCCTCTGTTTCTTTCCCAATAGCTGTAGAGCAAATCTCAATGTAATTTTACGACAAAAGTGGTTTATACTTTGCTACCTGAGAATAAAAAATCAAACAAAATACAATCTAAGTAGCCTTCAAGGTCACCTTAATGCTCAAGACACAGAAACCAATCAGTAAATTTAGAGGTTCTTTCATTTCAAGCTGTGCCAAGCAATTTTTTCTGTGTTTTCTATTATCTTAAAATGTACTTTCTTCACCTTTGAGACAAATAACTGATACTTTTCTGTTTAAAGGCTCCCACTCTCTTTCTGTTAGTGATGTTCTGTTTGTTTTGGCTTCAGGCAGAAAGCTTCTTCAGCTCAGCTGTATTCTACAGCCAAGACCTGGAAAGATCATATTTACTGGGGGATTGAATAGGAAAAGCATTTCAGCATCTTATCCCAAAGAAATCTGCCTCTCCTTTTAAAATTGCAAACATTAGTCTTGCTTAGAATTTCCTAGATTTGATGTCAAAAAGTCCTTCAGGGACTGAGCAGAAGACTGTTTCACACACAGTATTTACTCATTAAAAAGAAAAGGTCACAAAAACTGCATTACTATTGTAATAGAACTGTTTTGACATTCTCAGTATATAAGGGCATCATGCACAGGAATGCTGATTGGTGGCTAATATGAAACCTATGTCTTCCTCAAATCAAAGGAATTATGTGATACCTACACGAGGACCAACTTGTCACAGCAACATTTCACAGCTGAGCTTTCACGGTCACTTCTGCCACCCTGTCGAGCTCTACACACTCGGAGTACGAACAGCTGCCTCCTGACATTCAGAAAGTGGTAAATTTCTTAAAATTAATGATGGTTTTTATGTGTCTGTCTCATGCCTGTGGTTCTTAACTAAAACAACAACTGAACGGAGTCCTAGTGGCTATTCTTGAGAAGTTCAATAGTTTTTCTTAAGCTGGTTTTCTTCTACTGTTCAGGCTTAATTGTTTATTCTCTCATTAATCTTTTTGAAGTTTCAAGTTTTTTTTTTTTTTTTTTTTTTTTTTTTTTTTTTTTTTTTTTTTATTTTTTTT
>JAVCKT010016320.1:0-29690 GCA_032273925.1 Rhynchotus rufescens
CGGCGTCTGCAGCACCGCGCGCCGCTCCCCCACCCCCTCCCCCCGCGCCGCGCCGGCCCCCTCCGCCTGGGGTACGGAGCGAAGTTTGGCTGTGGGGCAGGCAACGGGCAGCCCTGGCAAGGGGCTCGGCGCCCCCCCCGTCCTCCCCCCCGGCCTGGCTGGGGCTTGGGGGTGCACAGACATTTCCCCCCCCCAAAAAAAAAAAACCCGCCTCGCTGATGGTTGCACCAGGGGCCCATGCGCCCCGAGCGTCCTCGCTGTCCCGAGCGTCCTCACTGCCGCCTTGTCCCCAGGGACACGGTTCCCGCTTGCCGCAGGTTGCTTTCCAGGTCCAGGGCGCGTGAGTGACAGGGAAGGGCAAGGAGGGACGGCGAGTGGGCGTTGCTACCGGAGCCCCTCGGTGGAGAGGAGGCTGAAGGAGCCTCCGCAGGGCCCCCCTGCCGGGACAGCGGCTCCACGGGCCACGAAGGGGAAGGTGGCTGCGTCCTGAGCCACAGCTTGGAGCAGAAGTGCTGCCCACGCTAGTGGAGATGCAGGGCCGGCACCCAGCAGAGCCCCAGCTGCCCACGCGGGTGATTCCCCGATAACCTCGGTTATGAGGGTGGCGTCACCCACACGGGGCAGCTCCTGTTTCCCACTGGAGCAGCCCTTGTGCCACGGTGCCTGCAGGTGCTGCCCTGGGAGCCCCCTCCTCGCTGGGGCCACAAGAGGTGGTGTGGAGGGTGCCAGACCACGTACCACTTCCTGGTGGGAATTCCTGCCCCGGGAGCTCATGCGCTACAATAAGTGTGGTGCGCATATTGCTCCAGCCCCACGGCTCACCTGGGCCCTCCGCGTGCAGGGTGCTGATTCACTGGCTCTCCTGGAGTGCCTGTGCACCCAGTCACCTCAGTGTCCTTCCCTGGAACTTCCTCCATCCCCAACACTGTCCTGGAGCTGTCCCAGGGCCGGGATGAGGGTGGGAAGGAGCAGGTGAGGCCGGCTGGATGCTCATTTCCGCATGGCATTGGCTGCCAGGGGAAGTTTCGGGGATGCCAACTGAGTCTGGGGGTTGCCGGAGCTCTTGGCTTGTTTGAACAAGTAAAGAGTCTTTTGAGGGGAGTAGAGAGCTCAAGGATCCTAATGGGAAGCTCCTATGCTGCCTCCCCGAGGGATGTTTTGAAGTGGATCCCACGTTTCTTTAAGGCCCCAGCTAATGAATTTTTAGGATAACAGCACGCGCTGGAGCAGGGGGAAGCTCCTGCGGAGGGAGCCGAGATTAGCCCATGCTTTACGCGAGGGAGGCCTATTTTTAGCCAAAAATGCATGCAGAGTGTCACAGCACGCGTCGTGTGTCACAGCTATGCGTACCCGCAGATTAGGTGACACAGGACGGGCCCACAGCCTCCACGGAGGACTCTGCTCGGTGTCTGGTCCGGCATGTGCCTGGGAAGCTGGGGATGGGCCGGACACATGCACAGCACTGCCCTGTGACGGGTGGTGGCAGCTTGGGGACACCTGGGCCCCGCTCAGTGCCACCAATGCAGGGCCCTGTGGCCAGGGAAGGGCTCCGTGTGGAGTGGGGCCATCTGTTCGTCCACCCAGGTGCCCGCGGACGGCCTGGGCTCCAGCCCTCGCTTGTGTCCCCTCCTTGCCCGCGGCTGGAGGGTCAGGACGCGCCGTGGGCATCGTGCTCCACGCGGGGCCTTTCCCGGCTGCTTCCCACATGTCCCCCTTCTCCTTGAGCGCGGGGAGGGCCGCGCAGTGCCCAGGCCTGGCTCAAAGCCCGGGGGCTTCCCGCCCGCTGAGCAGGTGGAGCGGGAGGCGTCGCGGTGCCAGCAGCCGCGCTCTGTCAGGCGCTGCTCCCCAAGCAGCCACTCTCGGCACGCTCGCTGTCAGCTCGATTTGGGCGCTGCCGCTGACTCCATTGAGTGCGGGCGCAGCTGCAGGGGCCACGCGCAGGAGCAGCCCTGCTATAGGTGCTGTGCCACGGCCATGGAGCCGAGCGGGAGAGCCCCGGCTGCCGCGGGGGATGTGGCTAGGATCATGGAGTGCTGGAGCTTGGCAGGGACCTCTGGAGATCGTCCAGTCCAACCCCCTGCTCCAGCAGGGACACTCACAGCACTGGGCACCCCGTTGCATCCAGGCGGGTTTGGGAGATCTCCAGAGCAGGAGTCTCCTTGAGCAGCCTGGGCCAGGGCTCTGGCACCCCCAAAGTGAAGATCTTCCTTACATGGATGCAGAGACAGGGCACAATTTGTGCACCCATCCACCCTACTGGGTGAAATGTGTAGTGAGGTTGTCCTGGGAAGGGGGAATTCAGGATTTTCCTTGTTTATTTTATATCATTGTATTTATTTTTTTCAGTCATTCCCACTCCATTGCTCTTTGCAGCCACTGCCCTGCAGAGCATTGGGTGGAGGGGGGCAGCGCTGCCTGCGTCCCCGAGATTAGAGAGCTTTGGGGGCCTAGCCCAGCTCTGCTGGCCCCCGATAAAGCCCGTCCTGCACCCACGTGCATTTTGGACACCCTGGAGAGCCTGTCTGGCCTTGGGGGCCACCCTGCGGGCATCCAACGACACCATGTCCTGGTTTCAGGGTGCCCCCGGCTTCTCCCGAGTCGCCCCTCCCCGCACCATGCGGTGGCATCTGAGCGAGGGTCAGACGTGGCGGCTGCGGGAGCAGCACGGCCACCCTGGGGTCTGCAGCTCCCAGAGGGGCCCCAGTGCCGACAGCTGCACGCCGTCATTTTTAGATCCGGGCCCGTCCTATCTATATCCCAAATGCCGTCGCGGGCGGCTCCAGCAGCTGTCACCCGGGTGCTTTGTGCCGTGCGGGATGTGGGCCTGGCGCCGCGGGAGGCTGCGTGCGGGCCCAGGTGCCTGCAGGCACTCTGGTTTCACGCCCCGCTCAATCCCCACTGAGCTGATTAACCCGCAGGTCTTAGCAGCAAATCCTGTGCGGCGGCGGTGAGCACTTCTGCCCGTCTCTTGACGCTGGTGCTGCCCGCACATCCCCGCCGCGGTCCCCGGGAAGACTCAGCTCCCGTGCGCCCTTCCTGCAGGGGCCTGTTCCCGCTAGCCAACGGACACCCGTCCGAGGGACGCCAAGAACATGACCTCGGAGAATGACTACGACCACCTGGAGCTCCAGCAGCAGTACAGCCGTGTCAACGTGCGCTGGGATGCCTCCGACGATGAGCTGGACAATGACAACAGCTCGGCCCGCCTCTTCGAGCGCTCCCGCATCAAGGCACTGGCAGGTCCGGTTCTGCGCACCCCCCCGGCCCTCCTGAAATGCTCCTGGGGCTCAGCCCAACACTGGTGCCTCAGCAGCACCATCCGCGAGATCCTGCGTCTGGTATTGCCTTGACTCTCCTGCATCCCACTTGTCCCTCTGTCTTCTCGGGTCCCCTCCGCTCCCTGAGCCCCTCCTGGCCCCCATTCCCTTCTGGCACCGTCCTGTGGTGCTGAGGCCCAGCCCCAGCACTGGATGCCACCCTGCCTCTTCTCGTTGCAGACGAGCGGGAGGCCGTGCAGAAGAAAACCTTCACTAAGTGGGTGAACTCCCACTTGGCCCGCGTGACGTGCCGCATCTCTGACCTCTACATGGACCTCCGTGATGGGCGGGTGCTCATTAAACTGCTGGAGGTGCTTTCGGGAGAGCTCCTGGTACGGTTCCCTTCTGGCTGGAGACCCTCGGGACAGAGCTGGGCCTCCCAGGAGGCCGTTGAAAGTGTGGGTATGGGGGTAGGGACAGTCTGGGGACATGCTGGTACCAAAGGGGTGGCCCCTGCTTCTTCAGGGTGTCACCAGCAACCAGCGGGCAGGGATGGTGACACGTCGCTATTGAGGTGAGGGTGCTGTGGGGCCAGGGTGGGCACTGACGCTACTGCCCCCCAGCCCAAGCCCACGAAGGGCCGCATGCGGATCCACTGCCTGGAGAACGTGGACAAGGCGCTGCAGTTCCTCAAGGAGCAGCGCGTGCACCTGGAGAACATGGGCTCCCACGACATCGTGGACGGCAACCACCGCCTTGTCCTCGGCCTCATCTGGACCATCATCCTGCGCTTCCAGGTGGGACCGTGCCAGGGGGCCAGGCCTCCCTGGGATGCGCTGTGTCCCCTTAGGGTGCCCCTTTACCCCCTGAGATTGGCAGCGTGCCGATTCCTGGCCAAAACTGCCATGGGCACCATGGTGCTTCCCTGAGGGACTCCATCGCCCATGGAGCTCCTCCAGCCCCAGGCATGTCCATGTGTCCCCCCAGATCCAGGATATCATCGTGCAGACGCAGGAGGGCCGGGAGACACGCTCTGCCAGGGACGCACTGCTGCTCTGGTGCCAGATGAAGACAGCGGGGTAGGTGGCGGGACCCCAGGCGCATCTGGGCCAGCTGTGGAGTCTGGGGTGTTCAGGGGAGAAGGGGCCCTGGAAGGGGCCCCACCGCAGCGCAGGGTGATACATGTCTCTCCCGCAGGTACCCCCACGTGAACGTCACCAACTTTACCTCGAGCTGGAAGGATGGGCTGGCGTTCAACGCCCTCATCCACAGGCACAGGTGAGCGGAGCTGGGCAGCTGGCCTCGTTCCTGATATCACTGCCGGGAGATACCAATGCAGCCTGGAGAAGTGGTGGCAGGGGGTGCTGGCTGCTATGGTAGAAAGTCCAGCAAGGTCGCCATCCCCTTGTTGTATGTGTCACCGTTGTCCCACACCTTCCATCCCCAGGCCCGAGCTGGTTGACTTCCACAACCTGACCAAATCCAATGCCCGGCACAACCTGGAGCACGCGTTCAGCGTGGCAGAGAGGCACCTGGGCATCACCCCGCTCCTGGACCCTGAAGGTAAGGCTGCAGGGTGGGCTATGACTGGCGCAGGACAACGCACAGGCTGAGACGGGGCGGCTGCATGAGGCTGAACCTCATCCCTCGCTCTGGGCAGACGTGTTCACCGAGAACCCCGATGAGAAGTCCATCATCACCTACGTGGTGGCCTTCTACCACTACTTTTCCAAGATGAAGGTGCTGGAGGTGGAAGGAAGGCGTCTGGGCAAGGTAGGAGGTGGCGTCAGGGGCATTGATGGGAGCATGCTGGGGCACAAGGCCCGGGTGCCCAGGCATGGAGTGAGGGTGCTCAGTGCCAGTCCTTGGTGCAGGTGATCGAACACGCCAAGGAGACAGAGCGGATGATTGAGGGCTACAGCGGGCTGGCCTCCGAGTTGCTCACCTGGATCGAGCAGACCATTGCCTCCCTCAACAGCCGCAGCTTTGCCAACTCCCTGGGCGGTGTGCAGCAGCAGCTCCAAGCCTTCAGCACCTACCGCACCGTGGAGAAACCCCCCAAGTAAGCGCCCCGAGCCTCTTCTGCCCTGGGTGGAGGCTGGTGCGGAGCCCTTTGGTGGATGGCACAGCACCCTGCACACCCCGTGGCTGAGCCCTCTCTGGGATAGGTTTCAGGAGAAGGGCAACCTGGAGGTGCTGCTCTTCACCATCCAGTCGCGGATGCGGGCCAACAACCAGCGCGTGTACACCCCGCACGAGGGCCGGCTTGTCTCTGACATCAACAGGGTAGGTGGCCCGTCTTGTGGAGCCCTCCTGGGCACATTCGGGTTGGCTAGCAGGGCAAAATGTCACCAGGAAGGTTTGTGGGGTCATTCTGGGGATGTGTCAGCCATGGGTTCACCCTGTTTCTCCAGGCCTGGGAGCAGCTGGAGAAAGCGGAGCACGAGCGGGAGCTGGCGCTGCGCAATGAGCTCATCCGGCAGGAGAAGCTGGAGCAGCTGGCGCGGCGCTTCGACCGCAAGGCGGCCATGCGGGAGGCCTGGCTGAGTGAGAACCAGCGCCTGGTGGCACAGGTAAGAGGGAGGCGGTGGGGGGCACGCGCCCAGCTCGGGTACTCAGGGCAGGCCTCACCAGAGACTTCTCTATGGGCAGGATAATTTTGGCCAAGACCTGCCGGCGGTGGAGGCAGCCAAGAAGAAGCACGAGGCCATCGAGACGGACACAGCCGCCTACAAGGAGCGCGTTCAAGCCATCGAAGCGGTGGCAAAGGAGCTGGAGGCAGAGAACTACCACGACATCAGGCGCATCAACGGGCGCAAGGACAACATCCTGCGGCTCTGGGAATACCTCTTGGAGCTGCTGCGTGCCCGGCGCCAGCGCCTCGAGATGAACCTCACCCTGCAGCACCTCTTCCAGGAGATGCTGCACAGCATTGACTGGATGGACGAGATCAAGGTGAGATGTGGTGGGGCGCCGCCAGCCCCGTGGGCTGCAGTAGCCGCATCGCCGCAGTCTGGCGGCATGGAGGCAGCTGCAGAAGCAGCACTAGGGCCCATGACTGGCAGTAGTGCCCATGGTCAGTGCTGGCAGTAGCCTAGTACTCGTCCAAAGGGTCCCCATGGCTCAGTGGTGGGATGTCCCTGCTGCCCTAGCAGAACTGAGGCAGCTCGTGCTCTCATGCAGGTGCAGTTGGCGTCACCTGAATTTGGGAAGCACCTGCTGGAAGTAGAAGACCTCCTGCAGAAACACCGGCTGCTGGAGGGCGACATGGCCGTGCAGGCTGAGAAGGTTCGGGCCGTGAGCAGTGCTGCCCTGCGCTTCGCTGATGCCAAGGGTAGGTCAAGATGTTGTTCTGAGGCAACCACATGGTGCTGGAGATGGGGCGCCATGCTCACGCGTGCCCGTACTCTGCCCTGCCAGGGTACCGGCCCTGTGAGCCCAAAGTCATACAGGACCGCGTGAGCCACCTGGAGATGTGTCGGCGGGAGCTGCAGGCACTGGCGGCGCAGAGGAAGGCTCGTCTGGAGCAGTCCAAGTGTCTCTGGAAGTGCTTTTGGGAGCTGGACGAGGCGGAGGGCTGGATTAAGGAAAAGGAGCAGATCTACTCCTCCATGGACTATGGCAAGGACCTCACGGGCGTCCTCCTGCTGCAGCGCAAGCACGCGGCCTTCGAGGCTGAGCTGCGGGCCCGCGGTGGCCAGCTGGAGCAGGCGCTGGCGGCCGGCGAGCGCCTGGTGGCCGCGGGGCACGCCGAGGCGGCCCGGCTGCGCAGCCGCATGGCTGAGGTGCGGGCGCTCTGGGCCCAGCTGCAGGAGCTCGCCGCCTTCCGCCAGAGGAGCCTGCGAGACGCCGAGAGCTTCTTCCAGTTCCAGGTGGACGCCGATGAGCTCAAGGCTTGGCTGGAGGATGCCCGGCGGCTGGCGGGCAGCGAGGAGCTGGGCAACGATGAGTCCTCCACACGGGCACTGGTGAAGAAGCACCAGGAGCTGCTGGAGGAGCTGGCCCACGCCGAGGAGCTTCTCAGCAGCCTGGGGCAGCAAGCCGAGGAGTTCCCCGCTGCTCTGCGCGCTGACCCTGGCACTCAGAGCCGGCTGGCGGCCCTGCGGCCACTCTGCAGCGAGGTGGCGAGCCTGGCAGAGCTGCGGCGGCGGAAGCTGCAGGACAGCCTGGACCTTTACACCATCTTCAGTGAGAGCGATGCTTGCCAGCTCTGGATGGGCTCCAAGGAGACATGGTTGGAGCAGATGGAGATCCCCAGCACACTGGAAGACCTCGATGTGGTTCAGCACAGGTATGGGCTCCGTGAGGGAGGATAGGTACCTGCTGCTTCTGGAAACAAGACCTGTGTCCCGTGGTGGGGCTCGTTCTCAGCCTTTGTGCTTGACAGGCTTGACAACCTGGAGCAGGAGATGAGCAGCTTGGCCTCCCAAATTGGCAGTATCAACCAAGCAGCTGATGGCCTGATTGAAGGTGGGCACCCACGCAGCCCCCAGGTCCGGCAGCGCCAGGAGCAGCTCAACAGCAGGTATGTGCATCATGAGGACAAGGGGGATTGAACCATTTTGGCAGCTCCTACAGCATTTGGGCACTTTCATAGCTATGCTGGGAGCTTGGAGGACTGTTTGCAAATGAGTTTGAATGCTTGGGACTTTGTTCCCTCACTCCCACACCCCTGGCTCCTCATGGTGCAGGGTATGAGTGTCCCCATGTGGTCACAACCTGGCCCTGCAGCTGCCCAGCATCTGGGCAGAGCGGCCCTAACTCTCCTTGCTGTGCAGGTGGGGCAGGTTTCGGGAGCTGGTGGCCCAGCGGCGGAAAGCCGTGAACTCGGCCCTGAGCCTGCTGAACTACTGCGTGGACTGCGAGGAGACCTGCAAGTGGATCCTGAGCAAGACCCGTGTGGTGGAATCCACACGGGACATGGGCCGGGACCTGGCTGGTGTGCTGGCCATCCAGCGCAAGCTGTACGGCATCGAGCGGGAGCTGGCAGCTGTCGAGGACCGCCTGGACAACCTGCGGCCCCAGGCCCGGCGCCTGGCTGAGGATCACCCAGACCTGGCAGCGGATGTGCAGGAGCGCCTGGGGGCCACGACGGCCGCTTGGCAGGAGCTGCAGGGCGTCCTGCAGAGCCAGGCGGCCTCGCTGGGTGAAGCTGGCAAGCTGCAGCGCTTCCTGCAGGACCTGGACGACTTCCAGGCCTGGCTCTTTGGGGCGCAGAAAGCTGTCGCCTCAGATGAGGTGCCGGCATCGCTGGCTGAAGCTGAGCAGCTGCTCCGGCAGCACGTGGCCACCCAGGAGGACATTGAGCAACACGAGGCTGCCTACCGCAGCGTGAAGGAGATGGGCAAGCGGGTGACGCAGGGCCAGGCAGACCCCGAGTACGAGCAGCTCCGGCAGCGCCTGGAGGGCATGGACACGGGCTGGGGCGCCCTGCGCAAGATGTGGGACACGCGGCACCGCTTCCTCACCCAGTGCCTCGGCTTCCAGGAGTTTCTCCGTGATGCCAAGCAGGCTGAAGTCCTGCTCAGCAACCAGGTATGGGCAGGGGCCTTGGTGCTCACAGGAGGTCTGCGCTGGCCCAAATGACTCTTGCTGGTACATCCCCTGTCTATCAGCTCTCCTGGGTGGAGGCGTTCCAAGTGCAGCCCTTAAGATGCTCCCACGCACAGAAGGGTTGGGGTGGCTGTGAAGATATCACCATGCCAGGCATGGCCAACTCTGGATCCTAAATGGCCTTTAGGGGATCCTAAATCCTGGTGCAGACCTGGCTCTGGGCAGGCAATGAAGCCACTCTCCTCGGTCCATACCGGGGGGACCACGCGGGGGATGCCGCACACGTCCCCAGTGGACTCTGCAGGACGCGAGGGTGACGCCACCAGGGAGGTGGCTGTGATCACAGAGCGCTGTTCTGCTCCATGTTGCAGGAGTACACACTGGCTCACCTCGAGCTGCCCAGCACGCTGGAGGGCTCCACCGCTGCCCTGCGGAGGTTCGAGGACTTCTGTGCTGGCATGGAAAGCAGCGAGGAGAAGATCCCCAGCACGGTGGCGAGCGGCACCAAGCTGGTGGCTGATGGCAACATCTTCTCCGAGAAGATCACAGAGAAGTGTCAGAGCCTACAGGACAGGTGAGTCTAGCCCCAGTATGGAGGGCAAGGGATCGGCAAGGTCTGTCCCAGGGCAGACGAGTGGAATTTGCCCTTTTCTGTCCCACTCAGGCACAGGGCAAATGTGGCCAAGGTGCAGGAGGCGGCAGGTTTGCTGCAAGACAACCACGAGCTACAGACCTTCCTTCAGAACTGGCAGGAGGTACAGGAGCAGAGGGCACAGTGGGGTATGGTGTAGTCCTAGGGCCTGAAGGACCATGTCACGTTTGCAGCTCCAGGGCTGCACTGCCCTGTCCAGCCCTGGGCCTTGGACAAGGAGCTCTACAGCACTAGGAGGGTGCCCAAGCCATGACACCCGTTCTGTTCTGCTCCCAGCTCACCCTCTGGATCAACGAGAAGATGCTGACAGCGCAGGACAAGTCCTACGGCACAGCCCGGAGCCTCCACAGCAAGTGGCTGAAGCACCAGGCGTTCATGGCGGAGCTGGCTGCCAACCACAGCTGGCTGGAGAAGGTGGACAAAGTAGGTCCCTGGGGTGGGGGTATCTGGCTTCATCAGCGCTCCCAATCCTGTTGCCTTCACCAAGGCAGGGAACCAGGATGCTCTGGTCTGAGGTGGTAGCATTCCTCTGAGTGGTGGGTAGGGAAGCTCCCCCCTGGAGCACAGGTGTCCCTGGGTTTGGCCAGCCTGAGACAGGGACTCTTTGGACACCATCTTCTCTGTGTGCCGGCAGGAAGGGAAGGAGCTGGCGAGCCGCAAGCCGCAGTATGGGGCACTGGTGTCACAGCGCCTGGGCGAGTTGCATGCACTGTGGGACCAGCTGCGGGCTGCCACCGAGGAGAAAGCCCAGCAGCTCTTTGAGGTCAACCGTGTGGAGCTGTACGCCCAGAGCTACGGTGACCTGGACCGGTGGCTTGGTGAGATGGAGGAGGAGTTGCGTGCTGCCGAGCAGGCGAAAGACCTCACCAGCACCAATCTGCTGCTGAAGAGGCTGATGGTGAGTGGGATGGCACTGAAGGTTGAAGGGACCTAGACCGCCATGCCCTTGCTGGCCAGCTTCCATAGCCCCTTGTGGCTGGCTGAGAACTGCCTGGGGCACTAAGCATCATGCAAGCTGGCGTGGGCCTGGGGTGTCAGCACCTCCCTGCATGAGCACCCAGCAGTGCCACGCTGTGGTTGGAAGACTCAGACTCTTTGGGGTTGCTCTGTGGGAAGGCTCTCCCAACAAAACCTGGGAAAATGCAGGCACAGCCTGAGGTCTGGTGAGATGTTCTTCAGCCACATCCCTAGGACAGGCAGGGAGCCTCATCCGGTACTGTCATAGTTGTTGGTGTCTTGAATCAAAGGCTCTTGTTAAAGGTAAATGGGACTGTTCCTCCTGCCCCTTCAAAAAAAAAAAAAAAAAAAAAAAAGGAGTATCACCTTTAGGTTTCCTTTAGGTGTGGGTACAAAAAAATACCCAACTGGGCAACTGGGTCACTTGGCTGCTACAGGTCCAGTTTGGGATTGCAGGTTGGAATTACCAAGAGCACCTCAAGTGAGACTGGGGCCAAGTCCAAGTCGGTTCTGCTGGAATTAAGTCTACTTTCCAATCAGAGTTTGACCACACCACTACTCTTCTCTTCCAGAGACTGGAAGAGCAAGTAGGAGCACGAAAGAAGGAGATGGAAGAGTTGGTGTCGCAGGGGGCCCCGCTCGGAGAGGCTGCGCAGGAGGCCGACAGCCAGGAGCAGAAACTGCAGCAGCGCTTCCTCGAGCTGTTGGAGCCCTTGGAGAGGAGGAGGAAGGAGCTGGAGTCGTCCAAGGCCATGTACCAGCTCAGACGGGATCTGGAGGATGAGGCGGTGAGCTCCATCCTGCGACGGGACCCTTTCTTTGCCTTGCAGCTCCACTAGCTGCCCGCACATCCTGGCTCTGCTCAGCCTCAAGCCACACGGCGAGGCTGGCAGAGCAGCCGCTGTGGGGAGCCCTGAGGGTGCCTGGGTGCTGTGGGGAGGGAGCTGCAGCAGGGCCTCCGCAAGCCCTCAGTGGGTGCTCTCGCCCAACAGCTCTGGGTGCAGGAGAGGCTGCCACGGGCAACGTCTACGGACCACGGCACTGACCTCCAGACTGTGCAGCGCCTCATGAAGAAGAACGAGGTGAGTGCTTGCAGAGCAGGGTGGCCTGCTGTAGGGCACCAGGACGGCACTAGGTACTCAGGGTCTTTGCCCTGGCTCCTTTGACTTTGCTGAGGATGCTGGAGCTTCCCTCCCTCCTCCGTGTCCTCCTTCACTACCCTGTCACCATGTTTTGAGCCCAACCTGCTCAGGTGAGCAGGTTCCAACCTCAGTCCCAACCAGAGCCATCCCCCCGGCTGGTCCCTGCGGGCGCTGGGGGGATGCAGAGAGCCCTAGGTGCTGGGGAGGGCGCCGTGCCTGTTCGGCTTGGGGACCGCGGCGCTGTGCGTGGGTGCAGCCTGCTGCCCGTGATACCCTCCCACAGAGCCTACAGAAGGAGCTGTCGGGCCATGCCCCGCGGGTGGCCGAGGTGCTGAGCCGCGGCGACGCCATGGTGGCCGAGGCCGGCGGGCAGTGCCCGGAGCTGGAGGGGCAGCTGCAGGAGCTGCGGGGGCTCTGGGACACCCTGCAAACAGAGACTCGTGGCCGCCTCCAGCGCCTGCATGAGGCCAACGAGGCCCAGCAGTACTACCTGGACGCCAGCGAGACCGAGGCCTGGATCAGTGAGCAGGAGCTCTACATGGCGGCAGATGAGAACCCCAAGGTATGTAGCAGCACTGAGGCTTGTTCAATGGCCGAGGGCCTCACAGGATTCCCCATGCCATCCTCTGTGTCATGCCAGCAGCAGGGACTGAGCTTGCTATGGCTTGGGATGAAGGCAGGATGTGTATCCAAAGGGCAGGTGTGGGGGCTGGGTCCCTGTCCCCTTGGACATGCCATAGCCCACAGTCGTGTCTGTGCTGCTGCAGGATGAAGAGAGTGGCTTGGTGATGCTGAAGAGACACGTCCGGCAGCAGCGATCCATTGAGGACTATGGCCAGAGCATCAAGGAGTTGGCAGGGAGGGCTCAGCAGCTGCTCTCTGCTGGCCACCCTGAGGGGTAGGTGCCACTCATGTCCCTTGGCTTTCGGGTGTCCATGTGGTGTTGTCAACACCTTGGCAGGCTCGTGATTGGGTGAAGTTCAGGTGCTCAGGAAGCTCTGGTGCTCTTTGGTGCCATGGTACCTTGGTGGGTCTGGTGACATTGCTAGCCTACAGCTCTACGGGTCACCCCAGACTCTGAGATGCCAACATGGGGGTCTAGGTAGCCAAAAACGTACCTTCAGTGGGTTTTCTTTCCCCAAACCTCAGTTGATGCCTTAAATGTTTTGTGAGGACCTGCTGGGCACTGGCTGGCAAGGAGTGGGCACGGTGGGCAGTCTGGGGCCGTGCCGGGTGAGAACTGGGGTGTCTGTGTGCCTGGGGCCATGCAGGGAGCAGATCATCCGGCTGCAGGGCCAGATGGACAAGCACTACGCGAGGCTGAAGGTGGCAGCCGAGGAGCGGCGGCGGAGGCTGGAGAACATGTGCCAACTCTTCCAGCTGAAGCGCGAGGTGGAGGACCTGGAGCAGTGGATTGCCGAGCGCGACGTGGTGGCCTCCTCCCAGGAGATGGGGCAGGACTTCGACCATGCCACAGTGAGTCTGATGAGGGCTCCCGGGATCGGCACACAGCTGGAGGGGGAGATGCAGGGCATGACATCATTCCCGGGGCCAGCACATGCCCTCAGGTAACACATGGAGCCCTCTCTCCCTTCCTCCCTCACTCCCTCCCTCCCTCCAGCTGCTGCGGGAGAAGTTTCGTGAGTTTGCATGGGAGACCGGCAGTGTGGGGCAGGAGCGTGTGGACCGGGTGAACTTGACCATTGAGGACCTCATCGATGCGGGGCACATGGAGGCTGCCACCATGGCCGAGTGGAAGGACAGGCTGAATGAGAGCTGGGCTGACCTCCTGGAGCTCATTGACACACGCAGGCAGCTCCTCACTGCCTCCTATGATCTGCACAAATACTTCTACGATGCTTCTGAGATCCTCGCCCTCATCGCGGAGAAGCAGAAGGAGCTACCACAGGACCTGGGCTGCGACACCAGCACGGCCAAGGCTTTCCACCGCATGCACACTGCCTTCGAGCGGGACATCCAGCTGCTGGAGGCACAGGTAGACCTGAGCCAGGCTCCATGGCTGTCATGGTGATGGGAGTCTTGGGCAAGCAGGATATGGGGAGGATGAGATGCAGCCCCCCCACACTCCCTGTGTCTGCGGGGCAGGTGCAGCAGTTTCGGGAGGTGGCGGCTCGCCTGCAGACAGCGTATGCCGGCGAGAAGGCCGACGTTATCCAGCAGCAGGAGCAGGAGGTGGTGAAGGCGCTGCGGGCGCTGCTGGAGGCATGCAGCGGGCGGCGTGCCCAGCTCCTGGACACAGCTGAGAAGTTCCGCTTCTTCAGCATGGTGCGTGACCTCCTCTCCTGGATTGAGAGCATCATCCGGCAGATCGAGACGCAGGAGAAGCCCAGGTAGCGCCACTTGTGGCAGGCACGCAGCCTCACAGCCCTGTGTGGTGGTGTCTGGCCCTGATATGGACATACCTCCTTTCCAAGGGACGTCTCCTCCGTGGAGCTGCTCATGAAGTACCACCAGGGCATCAAGGCAGAGATCGACACGAGGGACAAGAGCTTTGCCACTTGCATCGACTTGGGCAAGAAGCTCCTACAGCACAAGCACCACGAGTCACCTGAGGTGAGGATGGTTGCCGCTAGGGACAGCCCCTGTGCTGAGTGCTGGGGTGCCAGGGGCAAACACAGCCCCAGGAGAGACCCAGCAGGTCTGTTTGGGGTTATGGGGATGGACAGCAGGGGTTTCTGGGGCACCCCTGGGGCACAGGGGCCACATCTTGGCCCAACCGGCCTTCCTGTACACCCTTGGCAGCCCAGTGTCCAGCCTGGCTTGTGGAGATTTTTGCTGGGAGACGGGAGCAGGGGCTCAGAGCCAGCTGCCTGGGGCCTCCCTGGGTCCTGCTGCCTGGGTCCTGCCTCCTGCCTCAGCCTGGTGAGGTGCTGGGTTGCAGCTGTCCTGCAGCACTGACTCTCTCGACTCCCACAGATCAGGGCAAAACTGGGGGAGCTGGTGGAGAGGAGGAGGACCATGCTGGAGACGTGGGACAGACGCTTGGACTGGCTGCGCCTGTGTGAGTGCAAGGAGGAGGCTGGAAGGGTGGATGATGAGGGGGACGCCGCCAGGCGCTGGCCAGAGGGTCGGCTCCCCAGGGCCACTCGGTGCCACGGGGCTGAGGTGGCCCTTGTCCTCCTGCAGTGCTGGAGGTGTGCCAGTTCTCCAGGGACGCCTCAGTGGCCGAGGCCTGGCTCATCGCGCAGGAGCCCTACCTGGCCAGCAGCGACTACGGGCACACCGTGGACAGCGTGGAGAAACTGCTGAAGAGGCACGAGGCCTTTGAGAAGTCCACGGCAACCTGGGAGGAGCGTTTCGCTGCCCTGAGGAAGCTGACCACGGTGAGGAAGAGCACGGCTCCGTCATCCTCCCTGAGTGCCCTAAACTACCCAGCCCCACCACGAATGGGCACAGCTATTCTGTGAATGGGCTGTTGCCTCAGTTTCCCCATCCCCTAGCGCTCCTTCCCACGGCCATGGCCATCTGTGCTGCTGACCACAGCCCGTCTCCCATCATCTTCACCCTCTTTCTTGGCAGCTCGAGCTCCTGGGCAAGCGGAAGCTGCAAGAGGAGCCCAAACAGGGCAAGGTGACGCGGAGGTCGACTTCTGACTACGGCTTGGATCTGAATGCTGAGCTGGACGTAGGGTAAGAAGTACCTTTACAGTCCTCAGCACGAGGGCCAGCAAACATGCCCACATGGCGTGCTGCATATCTGGCAGGGATTAGTCCCTGGAGCAGCCAAGAGGTCCCAGCTCACCCGTGAAGGCTGAAGATGGGCACGATTTTCAACGTTTCAGTATTGCTTTGTGTTTTCTTCCTTGAAGTGAAACCTGAAAGATTTTTTTTTTTTTTTTTTTTTAGTGATTTACCCTTTCAGAGCAGGACCACTCATAGGTAAATAGATGCAAGCAGAGCAGGAGAGCAGGAGACCCAGCACAACCTTTGGTCTTGCTTCAGCACCATCTTTCAGGGGCTTTTATTT
Organism: Rhynchotus rufescens; assembly: GCA_032273925.1. Lineage (NCBI taxonomy): Eukaryota > Metazoa > Chordata > Aves > Tinamiformes > Tinamidae > Rhynchotus > Rhynchotus rufescens. Next base: position 15,549 of record JAVCKT010016320.1, read on the forward strand.
TTCTAAGGCAAAAGAAAGCAACAGATATTCCCCAAACCTGGTCAGGTCCTTGTTTTCCAGGCTTGGATGAGCTTCTCCTTGGCCTCATGGCCATTCTGCTCTGGGGTGTTAAACACACCTTGTGCTCCAGCGCAGGGATGGCTGCGCTTCCCGGTGGGATGGTGGGATTTGCCTCCATGCCGGCAGGGCTGGGCTGCTGGTGGTTGCTCTGTGAGGCTCAAGGCACCAAACCTCCCTTCTGAAACAGTGCCAGCACTACTCCTGCACCCATGCAGGGACACTGTATGTGGCTGTGTCCCTGAAAAGGCTGCTTCCATGCCACAGGTCTGAGGAGGAAGAGGAGAAGAAGAAGGGCTTAATAGTGCAGGATGCCTCTCCACCAGCCCCTCATGGACCAGAACCGGTCAGTTGATGTTTACCTTTCTCCTTTCGCAGCACCACAAATATCTCCCTGTGTTTTCCACAGGCACATGGCAGATTTCTCCCCGTGAGCCCCTCCATGGCATGCTGATGACTCCCTACTCCCTGCTCCATGTTTGCTCGCCCTCCCTTCCTCGCACTGGATCTGCTGGGGAAGGGCCTCTAAACTGCATGTTGAGCCCTTGAGTTGCCCCTGCAGCTGAATAAATGTTAGCGTAACCCCTAAATGCCAGGCAGTTGCCGGATGCGCGGGCCAAACCTTCCCTGGTGCCCTGATTCGTTCCCATGTGGCTGTGCCCAGGGTTAGGGGCTGCTGCGGCATCAGGTTCATCGTGCCCTGCATGTTTGGCCCCTGGAGCTTGTTGGGTTGGGTGGGAACACATTGGTGCATGGCCCACGCGAGCCCCATGGGGCTACCAACCTGAGGACGCCGCTACCAACCTGAGGACCTGAGGCCGTCCCTGCTGCCAGTGGCAGGAAAGCCAGCAGGTCCCTCTGGCACCGAGGAGGAGACGGCAGGCGGCGCTCGCCCAGCTGCATCGCAGGCAGGAAAAGCACCGCGTTGTGCTGCATGCAGACGCACAGCTTGCCACAGCCCTGCCCACACACTGCATCCCTGCCCATGCTGGTCTCCCTGGGCTGTGGCTTGTGCCCCCTCTCCATGGGATCCCCTCTCTGTGGGACGGCAGCAGCAGTCAGGAGTGTGTGCAGTGCCATGTATGAGCGCCAGGGATGAGACGGTGCTGGAGGCTGTGGTGTGTCCTGGGGAAGATGAGGGAGCTGGGCCTGCCCTGCGGAGGGCAGATCTATCCCTGCTCTGCCGATGCTGAAACCCAGCACAAAGCTCCAGGACCAGCGCGTGGGCTCAGAGGGAAGAGTGGGCAGAGCCGCCCATGAGCACGGGGCACTGGTGCTCCCAGCTGGCCAGGCCCTGCCAGCAGCTGAGTGTGCATTCATGGAGGCACCAGCACCAATATCATGCGGGACATCGTCGCGCCACGCACCAGCCACCCTGCATTTGCCACACCTTCCCCGCTCCTCCTGTTGGCTCTGCCTGCTTGGACTCCTCTTCTGCGTGCTCTGCCTGCTCGGGGACAGGGGCATCTCCAGGCTGCTTGGTGGCAGGACCCCCCTCCTGCCTTGGTGGGGCCAGGCCCCTGCTCTCCCTGCTCGGCGACAGCATCAGCTTGCAGCTGCTCTGCTGCTTGGGCCACTCTCCCCTTCTGGCTGCCTCCTCCTCTTCTGCTCTGCACCGCACATTTTGCAACTGTTCCCTGTGCCCTCGGGCCTGTGGCTGTCTGCAACAGCTGTGGCCTGGCGAATGCCCAGATGGATGCCTGGGGCCATACCCTAAGCCTCAGATCACCTGGGACCTTCCTGGAACTCCTCTGCGGCAAAGGAGAGGGCTTTGCGCCCACCCTCGTGTGGGTGTCCCATACACCCATCTGCAAGAGCTACTGGACACTGCAGAATGTGCAAACTGTATCCACCTACAACCCAGCATCCCCTTCCTGGAGTCCCAGAGGGATGTGATCATCTCCCCTCCAAACCTAGAACCAGGCCTCCATGCACGCGTGGCTCCAGCATAGGCCGTGACACAGCTCCCATTCTTGGATGTTGCCTTTTACCTTCGACGTCCGTTCTCAAGGCTCTGTTCGTGTCTCCATCACGAGAGTCTGCTCATGCTCTGGATGGGAGATGATGGCTCCAGCCCTCATCAGTTTTCCTGCTTGTATCTCCTCCTTCTGCCATGGTTTCTACTCCCCAACCCCTTTGGAGGCAGCTCATTGGTGCTGGTGCAACCACTGTCTGCCCTGCTTGCCTCCTACCTCCCCAGAGGACCCTTTGCCAGGGGCTTGGGGACTCAGCACCCAGCCACGTGGGTGCTCAACCCCCTGGAAAGCTCCTTGTCCCCTGCGGTGATAGTCCTGTCATTAGGCCAGGGTACCTGCCTCTTAGTAGGTGCCCCAAGGCTGGGTGATACCAATGGCCCCAGTGCCACCGGCCCTAGGCCATTCTGGAAGTCAGGCCCTTGCCTCGGAGGCAGCTCCCTCCAGGTTGGTGGGTTAAGGCAGCTGGAGGGACCTGCTCTCCATGGCACCATCAGAGGGTGGTCTGGGAGCAGAGGGGACCGCCATGGCATGGACAGGATGGTGCAGGTATTGATGGACAAGGTGACACAGGCATGTGTGTTTTCTTCCTGGCCGGAGCAGGGGGTAGGGGTCTGCAGGCCTATGACCAACCTTGGGCACCCCAAGGTGACTCCCATAGGGCTGACTGGGGGACGAGGCAATGCCATGGGGAACCTCATCCCCCTCGGGTGTGGGGCACACAGGCCAGCTGAGGGGCGGCCCCATAACGGCTGCGTGTCCCTGTGTGGCAGCCGCTGCGGAGGGAGGTACCGGGCCAGGAGCAGGAGGAAGGCAAGCGGCACGTTGAGGAGGAGGAGGAGGAGCAGGAGCCACGGAGCCCGCCGGAGGAGCCTGCCACACTGCCGGCCCCACTGGAGCGCACCAGCGTCCAGCTGGAGGGCTACCTGGGCCGAAAACACGACCTCGAGGCAGCCACCAAGAGGGCTTCCAACAGGTGGGCAAGACCACCACTCTGCTCTGAGGGCCCCAGGGGGCCGTGGCCGCGGTGGTGACGGCGCTGTCACGGGCAGGTCGTGGAGCACGCTGTACTGCGTGCTGCGCGGCGGCGAGCTTGCCTTCTACAAGGACGCCAAGAGCCGCGCGCTGGGGCTGCCCTACCACGGTGAGGAGCCCTTCGGGCTGCGCAACGCCCTCTGCGAGGTGGCCGCCGGCTACAAGAAGAAGAAGCACGTCTTCAAATTGAGGTAAGCGCTGCCCCGCGCGCTCCGGCGAGGCACCAAGAGTGGCCTCGGCCAGCAGGACCTCTGCTCTGCCCCAGGCTCGGCAATGGCAGCGAGTGGCTCTTCCACGGCAAGGACGAGGTGAGGGGCAGCCCATGCTGCCCAGGGTGACTCCAGGTGGCTGGGAGTGTCCAGAGGGGGTGGATTGGCTGGTAACACCAGCGAGGTGGGAGGTGCCAGCAGCACCCATGAGGACATGGGGTTGCTGGTGGTGCCCAGGGCAAAACAAGGTGGCCAGGGGTGCCCGGGAAGGACGTGGGGCGGCCAGCAGTACGCAGAGGGACAGAGGTGACTGGTGGTGTCCAGGAGGAGATGAGGTGGCAAGCAGTGCCCAGGAGGACATGGGGTGGCCGGTGATGCCCACAGGGACACGGACCAACTGGCTGTGCCCGGGCTGGCAGAGGGCCATGCCCAGGAGGCTGGTAGCTCCTAGTGGGGACAAGGGGTGGCCAGTGGCACCCAGGGGTCAGGGGGTAGCTAGTGCCCTGGATGACATGGGGTGGTAGGAGGTGCCGATAGGGATGGGGGGTGGCTATGGGGTCTGCATGGGGGACAAGGGGGAGCCAGGGGTGCCCAGGCCAGGCACAGGCACCGCTGAGCCCAGGGTGGTGTCTGCAGGAGGAGATGCACACGTGGCTGCAGAGCCTCAGCACAGCAATAATCGAATCCCAAAGCATCAAGACAAAAGCCCAGAGCCTGCCCCTGCCCCTCATCACCGCCGTGGAGCCTGGCCTGGCCAAGAAGGACAAAGAGAAACGGTTCAGCTTCTTCCCCAAGAAAAAGTAGCTGCGCGGAGGAGCTGCCCCCGCCACCCTTCTCCCCCAGCCCAGTGCACTAGCACCCACCCAGCCTCCAGGCCACGGGTGCCCAGGAGGGGCCGGGGCAGGTGGCACCGAGCTGGGGTGAGTGCAGCGCAGCCTCTGAGCCAGAGGGGCTGCTTGCTTCCACATGTGTGTCTATGTGCACCTTGGTGCAGGTCAGTGCAAGCCCATGTACACGTGTGTATATGGATGTTGTGCGTGAAGGGAGGTGCATGTACAGACATGCACCTGCCTGCGTGCACAGACCTGTGTGTGCATGCACCTCTGCGCCGATGCACGTGTGTGCATGCCCACCCTGCACGTGAGCACACACATATGCTACTGCGTGCGCAGGTGCATGCACCCCTGGGTTGGATATGCCTCTGCGTGCATGGACATGGACATGCTCTTAGGGATGTGCACATGCCTATGTGTAGGGGAATGTGCCCCAGTGTGCACATGTATATATGGGCACATGTCCATGTATATGTACAGTTGGTGTCTACATGTATGTGAATATATACTGGCATGCACAACCTATGCATACCTTGGTGCACATACCTGCACATGTGCCAAGACCTACCTGTATGCACACGTACATATAGGTACAGCCCAGTGTGTACGTGTGCATACAGGCTCCTACGGGCACACAGCTGTGTGTGCATGTCCGTGCAATGTACCTGTGCGTGCCCCTCCAGGCACGCTGACCTGCCTGCAGCCGTACCCCTCTGCACACGGCTGTGCCCACCCCACCGCGTGCACACTTGCGTGCATGCCCCAGCGCTGTACATGGGCACCGCCGGTGCGCATTGGCACCCAAACCTGCCCCTGCCCCGTGCGCTGCCCTGCACGCGCACCCCGCCACATCTACGCCAAGCACGAGCGGGCGGGCGCGCTGCCCGCATGGGCACCCACGCGCATGCACCCACCTCCCACCTCCCGCACGCCCCGGGGCTCCCCATCCCTCTCGTCCCCCTTTGGAAGCCATAAGCCCCCCGGCTGGTGTGCGTTTGGAGGGAGACGGCTGCCCCGCACCGGCACCCTGGGCACCAACCAAAGAGCTTTGGCCTGCGCGGGCCTGGCTATGGCTCCTGTGGGGCGGGCACCACTCGGCACAGCCCCTCGCCACAGCCTGGCCCCACACCCTGCAAGCGCCCCTCCGAAAAGCTCTTGGGAACCCAGACAGTAACTTTTGGTTCATTTCTGTTTTTCTAATAAAGAGGTTAAAGCAAAGCCCTCGCCGGTGCCGAGCACCAACTGTGGCCGGCTGCCCTGATGCAGTCCCAGCCTGGGGCTTGTGGCGCTGATGCCAGCATGGGCAAGGTCGGGTGCTGCGCACCTCTGTCCAGCTCACGCCGGCTGCTGTCCCCCCGGGCACCGAGCTGGGCAGCGTGGCCCCAGGTCCATGTGCCAGTGCCCGTGCGCCTAGCTGGCCCCGTGGAGCGTCTGAAACTTCTCCCGGAGGTTCCTGACGAGGCCGGGCCGGGCGGCGTCTGGGGGCTCCCAGAGCCGTGGAGGCTCGGCCTGGCGCCGCCGGTACTCCTCAGAGGCCTGGTAGGCCTTGCAGCGCTCCACCACCGCCTTGAGGCAGATCTTCTCCCGCGTAGTGGGCGAGCGGATCTGCACGTAGCTCTCGGCGTCGGGCACCGCCTCGGCGCCCGCGGCCATCCGTTCCAGCACAATGACGCGCTGGCCGGGGCCCAGGGCAGCCTGCGCCGTGATGCTGAGCCCGCCATTGCTGTGGTTGCGCTGGTACTTTGCGGCACCACCATCAGCACTCGCCTCAGCGCTCCGGCTGCGGCCGTTGGCGGGCACCGCTTTGGCCGCCGCTCGCCCGCTCCGTCCCACCGCCCCTGTCACCTGCTCGGGCGCTGAGCGGCTGCGGTTGACGGGTGGCGGGCGGCGCGGGCCAGTGCTCTCACAGGCCGCGTACTTGGAGCGCAGCTCGCGCACATCGGGCCAGGTGAAGGGCTCGGAAGCGCTGGGGCTGGATGGGCTGCGGGTGGCCAGGCTGCCCGGCGAGGGCAGGCAGGGGCTGCCACCAGGCGGGCTGCCCGGGACGCCCCGTGGCGAGGTGGCTGCCGAGAGCGATGCCAGTGGCCGCTGCTCCTGGATCACCACCTGCTCATAGCTGGGCAGCGCCAGGCTGCGTTTCGGTGGGCCTAGGGGGTCAGCGCGGCCGGGTGAGGGCGGTGGCCTAGGGGAGGGGACATCCCGTGGCCACCAGCCCGTGTCCCCAACGCGCTCGGCTTCGCCGCACCCCCTCCGCATCCCACCTGTGCCCGTGGCTGGGGGCTGCGGCTGCTCCTGGGCTGTGGCTGCCCTCACCCGCATGTCCTCCTGCAGCTGGGCCAGGCCCCGCGGACCCCCGGCGCGGCGGCTCTTGATGCGCAGGCTGTACTGGCGTGCCAGCTGGTACACCTTGGTGCCAGGCCGCTCGGTGCCGGCGGTGCCCAACTGCAGCAGGCGCGGGTGTGGGGCTGGCGGCTCCACGGCGCCCAGCTCCCGCGGGCGGCTCGCGGGCCAAGGGCTCTCGGTGGCAGCACCCACATCGTCCTCCTCGAGGATGAGCAGCGGCTCATGCGGCTCCAGCCCGTTCTCCTGCGGTGGCCTCTCTGCCTCCTGCCACTCTGTGGAGGCCGGGCAGAAATCCTCCCCCGGCAGCAGCTCGACCACCTCCGGCTGAGCTAAGGGGGCGGTCGTGGGGCTGGTGGACAGCACCCAGACAGCAGTGCGAGTGCCCCCATCACGCTCGGGTGGCGCCCGGGGCAAGCTGTTGAGGCGGAACACGGAGTTCCGCACCAGGCCCTTGGGGATGTAGGAGAGGCTCTCGCGGCGCTTGATGCTGAAGCTGGCATCCTGATGCTCAGCGTGGTCATAGTAGTTCTTGATCTTGTCGAGCAGCAAGCGGTCCTGTGTGGAGAGCAGTGACTCCTTCCGGGCGCAGGCTGGCGGGTCGGGCGAGGCAGCAGCGCTGGCCAGAGCCCCAGGTTCTCCCTCGTTGCCACCGGGGAGCACGGCGCCGCTCTGCACCTCTGTGGCACTGCCCTCGAGGCTGAGGACGCTGCTGCTGTGGCTGCTGCTGCGGCTGCGGCTGGGCTGGCGCGGCGTGGCAGCACCCAGCGAGGCCCGGCCCTCCTCGGCCACCATGCTGCTGCGACGGGAGAAGCTGCTGCTGAAGCGCTCCGCGATCACACTGGCCTGGTCCAGCACGGAGGGTGGGAGGATGCTGGCGGCCGAGCGCAGGGCCCGCTCCTCCTCTTCCTCCTCCTCCTCCTCGCTGCTCAGGGTGCGCAGGTCCTCCGCCGTCTCCGACACAGCCCCATCTGAGCACGGCTCCAGATCCAGTTGGCCCCGCTCATGCCAGCCTGGGAGTGTCGCCTCCGGGCTGCCCACTGACTCCACGTCCGATGAAGAGGGCTCTTCGGGGCGCTGAGCCACCACTACGGGCACCCCCAGCACCTCACCATGCTCCTCGTCACCGCTGGCCTGCAGAGGGGCAGCCGGTGGGTGCCGGGCCCCACAGTGCCCACACGCCTCTCACACAGGCACTGCGGTGCAGGGCTGCACTCACCTCCTGGCCACCGCCGGCAGCATCCACGCCACGGCGCTTCTCACAGCTCCCTGGGCCGCGGCTGCTCGGCCTCTTGAAGGCTTTGAGCCCTTCGAGCACCTGGGGGTAAAAGCAAAATGTGGGGTGTTAGGGGCCAGGGGGCGCAGCACGGGGTAGGAGCCAAGCATCCGCAGGCAGGGGAGGGGGAGCAGCTACCTGCTCCTCCTGGGCACCCACGGGCACAGCCTCAGCAGCGGGCAGCTCCTCCTTACTGAAAGCCTCCTCCTCCTCTTCCTCCTCTTCCTCCACGACTCCCTGAGCTGTAGCCCAGGGCCTGGGGAGCTGCGGGGGCTCCCCAGGCGGCAGAAGGGCTCCCTCGCTGCCTGCCTGCTGTTTGGGTAGAGGCAAGGGCCGGGTTCAGGCTCACTGCAGCAGGGCCAGGCTGGGGGCACAGCCCCATGGCATGCCCGGCCCAGGGAATCCTGGGGACACCGCAACAAGGCACCCCGGGCCACCCCTGAGCCCACCCCATGCCCCGACCTTACCTGGAGACCTGCTGGTCACGCAGGGAAGAGACAAGAGCAGAGATTAGCAGAGGTTGCACCGCCCCAGAAGCGCCCCTGGCTTGTGAACCAGCTCTCAGCTGGGCTGCGGGGCTAGGTTGTCCCATTGCGTGGGGTCCCTTCGGCCCTCCCTGCCCGTAACATGCCCGCCAGGTGCGCGGGACTGCCCACCTGGCTCCCCCAGCTGCTGCAGGATCTGCTTGGCCGGCTCTGCGGGGAGAAGGGGGTGTCAGCCCGGCCACAGTGGGGGCTACGGCACCACCACACCGTCCCCAGCCCTGCAAAGCACCATTGCCCAGGCACCGCACCTCGCACCTAGGAAGGCCCCTTAGGCCCAGCCTTGCCCTGCCACTCTTCTTCAGGAAGCCACCGGGCCCGGCCCAGCCCACCAGGGCCACTGGGCACATGCGGATGCTGCCCCTGCCCTGCCGTGGCCGCCACCCGCCCCGGGCATGTTCGCACCCGACTGCCTGCGCCCGCCGTGCCCCTGCAGCCCATCTGGCAGCGTCTCCATGCGGTCCCGGTGCTGGAAGGGCTCTGAGGGCGGGAGAGACACCCATTAGACCGGGCAGGGAGCACGCGCCTTCCCCACGGATCCAGATGTCCACACGGGGCTGACGATGGGGAGTCCTGCCCCAAGCCGTCCACCTTCCCATCCAGGGCACCGGTGTCCCCCCAGCGCAGAGACCCTCCTGGTATGGGCTTGGGGACAGCAGCCACCCTTTGATGCCTGGCCCATGGTGTCTGGGCCCGGGGAAGGGCTCTCGGCTGCTGTCAGCGTGGCAGCTGCTGGACTTTGCCCCAGTAACACTTGCAGGGGAGGGACAAGCGGCGAGAACCGAAAGGGACAGCAGGGAAGTCGGGAGAGCAGTGCCCGTGCTCTGCCCTGCCAGGCTTTGTGCTGGGGACCTGCTGCATGGGATGGGCGCGGGCAGTGGCCACAGCCCCTCGCTGCCGCCCAGACGCAGCTCTCACCCGACTGCCGGCGGTGCTGGTGGGGCGCCACGCACGGCTCCTCCAGCGGCTGGCACGACCAGGTCTTCTTCAGCCGCTCAGGGCTGCAGCGAGGCAGGCGTGGCGGATCTGAGGGGCACACAGGGCGACGCTGAGCACAGCAGTTGCGTGGGCAGAAAGGGGCATGGCAGCACCGACAGCACTTACGGAACAAGTCCATGTCCAGGATGGCCTCCTTGGCCTAGCAAGGGCGAGACAAGGAGAGAGGTCGGTAGATGAAGACCAGGGTCACCCTGCCCACGGTCATGCCCGGGAGGGAGGACCCGCACAGGCCCAGTCACCAGGAGCCCGACACGTCCTCACCTTTTGGGGAATGATGGCGTGGTGGTTCTCCAGGATGAGCCGCTTGATGTGGTGGGTCCACATGCGCTTCTCCTCTGTGCTCTTGGCCTGTGGGGTAGGGTGGGCCGTGGGGCAGCGCAGTGGGGCCTGGCAGGTGCCAGTGGCCCCCTCCCTGGCTCCCATTGGCGGCTGGCCTACCTGCAGGCTGTACTGCTGCTTGATGTGCTTGTAGTGAGCCACGCTGAAGCACAGCGAGTCCCTCGTGCTCTCAATCAGCATCAGAGAGGAGCACTGCAGGGAGGCATCATCAGCCCCATGCGTGACCACCCCACAGCTGCCCCCTCCACCCTTGCACCGAGACCTCCCCGTGCCTGGCAGCACCAGCACAACTCGGGGATGGGCTCATGATCCCTACAGGCAGCTGCAGTCGGACACAAGGCCACAGGTGCCACGTCCCGGTCTCTGAAGCCCCGTGGGTCCCACCAGCGTGCAGCACCCACCGGTATGTGATTCTTGTAGATGTAGTGATCCCCACGCCGCTTGGTGATGAGCAAAGCCTTGTCGAAGAGGAAGAAGGCCCGCTCGTTGCGCACCCGGTGCACCCGGAAGGTGCCCTCCATGACCAGCTCCCCGTAGGTGGTCAGATCTGGCCCTTTCCAGTTCAGTAGCAGCGACTGGATCTCCTAGAGGACCCCAAGCGATGAACCTACTGGCGATCTGCAGACAGAGCCCCCCTTGGGGACCTCGGGGTGCCCTGACGCGCACCTGCTGGCGGATGGCGTGTTCGTGCTTGCGCTTCATGTCGTTGATGTACCAGGCCACACAGGTCATGGTGTCGATGGCCTCCACCACCACCTCGTAGTCATCCCCTGACTTGTGTTCGAAGTGCTTAGCGATCTCCTGCATGAAGGAGGTGCTGATGGCCGTGCCCAAGGCCAGGATAATGCACGGGAAATATATGGTGCCCGAAACGCACTGCGGAATATAGTGTGCCCCAGTTGCACCAGATGCTCCAATAGCAAGGAGGACAACATGGGGGAATGTGTTATGCCAAATGCCCAAGCCACCCGGGGAACATGGCACCCCACGGTCACAGCCGCACTGCAGGCTCAGACTGTGCCGAGGGGATTTGCTCTGCCCTTAGCAGGTGCCCACACTGTCAGGAGTGCCCGTTTCACCCCACGTGCCCACTGACCTGGAGCAGCAGGTGGTATTTGAGGATCCTCTGGACGGGCTTAAGCAGGTAGGCACCGAGGGGTAGCGCGTGCCGCATCTGCTCCTGGCACTCTCGGAAGAACTTGGCCTGCTGCTTGTTCCTCATGCACTCGGTCAGAGCCGCCACTGAACTGCCGGGGGACACATGGACACACGCTCAGCCTCAACCCAGCCAAGGACACCAGGCCCGGAGCTGGTGCCAGCCCTGCCCACTCACGTGCCTGCACGCACTCACTTGGGGTAGTTGTTGCAGTACTGGGTGTAAATATCAAACTCCTGGCTCTGTGGGAATGGGGAGAGCGAGGTGAGAGCCTGGCCCTGCCGCAGGGCCGCCCTGCTCACCCTGCCCGCCAGGTGTCCACACTGCACGCCGGGGGGATGCCTGCAGCTTACCCGCGTCACAAAGCAGACAGCCACAGCGACGGGGTCGTGCTCGCAGCTATCCAGACTTTGCAGCAGGTTGCTGTCAGAGAGAGCAGGGTGTTAACAGAGTGAAGAGGGTAACAGTGCCAGGCGCCGCGGCACAGCACGCCCCTTGCCCAGGGCTAAGGAGCCACCTCGTGGTGCCTCACTGCAGGAGCACCCATGCCAAGGTCACAGTCGAGTGGTGGCACCGGCCGCCATGGTACACACAGGCCTCGGGGGCTATTCACCTGCTCAGCTCGTAGATGTCCTCGATGTTCCCGAAGAGTGCGCTGACCTGCTCTGGCCGCAGCAACGGCTCCTCTGCGTCAATGATCTTGCCCAGGTAGCCCTGCCGAGCACCCATGGTGGCAGATGATGCTCATGGGAGCTCCCCGTGCCACCCTACCTGCCACAGCCACTCAGAGGCCCTGCGGGCGTTGCGTGCCAGGCTCCGGCTGAGCTGCTCACCTCCACAATGCTGCGCAGATCCCGCGCGTACGTGCGCTCTGACTCTACGATCTCCAGCACCACGCGCTCCACGTAGCTGGGCTCGGGGCTGGCGGTTCGGGCCGCAAAGGGCGAGAAGGGACGCGCGCCGCAGGGGCCCGGCCAGGCCACCGGCGACGCATTGTTGTTGCTGTTGTGCAGCCCACCGCCCCACGGCTCGGTGCCATTCCCAGGCGGCTCCTCGCCCACTCCCTCCATGGCACAGCTCGTGTCCAGCAAGGGACTCAGAGTGGGGCGCTGCAGGCAGGCAGGCACCGGCATGCCAGCATCTCCGGGCACAGGCGGGGCCCGGGACGAGTCTGCGGGGAGAGGCTGTGAGGTCAACGAGATACAGAGCCCGGCACGGCTCTCAGTCATGGGCAGATGTTTGGGGGGATGAAGAGGATCCGTGCATCCCCAGGTGGCCTGGGCAGGGGAAGCAGTCCCCAGGGTTGACCTGATGGGTGGATACCCCTGCTGAGGACCACCACCCTTAGAGCTGACCTCTTGGGCACACACATGACCATCCAATGCTCCCGCTTGACCGCACGACAGGAGTCCCCACATCCTTACAGGGCTGACCTGATAGCCAGAGACAGAATCCAGACACCCCAAGCCCTATAGGTTGACCTGATGGGCACACACCACTCAGTCCCCTGCCATGGGACCCTGCAGCAAGCTGGGCTCCAAGTTCGCCACCCCAGACACAGGGACATAGCCCTGCAGACCACTCGGCCCATCAGGCCCCTCACGCCCAGCCACAAGGCTGCACCACCAGCAAAGAGATCTCGGTTGCCCATGGAGCATCAGCAGCTGCCCACACTGCCCTGGAGTGCTACGGGGCCTGGCAACACGAGGCCTCCCCGCTTTGCCCCTCCATGCCCACCCTGGACATGTGGGGCTGCCCCCCTCTTACCCCAGAGCCAGGAGTGGAGCTCGAAGGAACATGGGGCTGGAGGGCACAGGTGCCGCCAGGAAGAACCCTCCGCCGCACGTCACCTCGCGCCTCCACCTGGCGGCACCCCCCGTGCCCACGCCCTGCGTCACCACCGCACCCTGGGCCACCTTCCCGCTCGCTCTGTGCCAGCCCAGCTGGAGCTTCCGGCTGCACCATGCCGGGCAGGGCATCCAGCTGGAGCCCGGAGCTGCCCACCGCCCGTCCCATCCCGTCCCATCCCGCGGAGTGCTCCAGGTGCTGCAAGTGCCTCTGGGGCCAGAGCTCTGTGCAGCCCGGGATGGCGGCACACAGAGTGCAGGAGCAAGTGAGGATTTGCCGCGACGCTTTCCGGGAACAGGGCTCGGAGGGGCGGCCACAGCCGTCCGCGCTTCCGGAGCAGGAGCCGGAGTGGCCAGCAGCAGGGGCTCCCAGGGCAGCGTTCGCACCCGGTCCCGCCAAGGGGGCGTCGAGCCCGTGTCCCCCTCCAGCCCCGAGGGCGCAGAGCGGCCGACCGGTCGGGCCGGTTCCCGACAGCTCCTCCCCGGCGCGGGCCCGCCGGGAAAACCGCGCCGGGGGCAGGAGACGGCGGCCGCGCGCGCCCGGCCCCGTTGGGACGCGCCGGGTGGGGGCTGGCGGCTCCCGGGCGGCCTAATCCGCTCAGCGCGCCGTCCCGGGGATTAGGGAGCCGGGCCCACGTCACAGGCTGGGGGCCGCCCCCCCCGTGCGCCCTGCAGCCCCCACGGAGGGGCCGTTATCCTCTTACCCCCAGCAGCAGTAGTGCAGTGGCGAGGGGCCTCGATCAGCCCCGACCTCAGCCCCGCCACGACGAGCCCCAAGGTGGCGGGCGCGGGGCCGGCGGGGGGGCGGGCCGGGCCCGTCGCAGCCCCCGGCCGAGGGACAGTCGCCGGAGCCATATATGGGAAGGCGCTTTACCGTTTCCAGGCGTTTTGGATGCCAGCGGCAGGGAGGGGACGGCTGGTGGCAGCGGCCACGGCGCCCGCGGTGCTCGCCAGGACGCGAGGTCCCCGGCACCGCGGGTCGCGGCCAGCACCATGACGGGCTCCGGGGCTGCGCGGAGACAGGCGGGACACGCGATACCCACGGACAGAGCCGTGCATGGGGGTCCGCGGGGGATCCGTCCTTGCAGGCGCGCGGGGGGCACCACGGGCAGCGCCGTCGCGGCGCAGGTGGCAGCTGCCCCGCGTGCGACACAAGGACGGGAGGACGGAGCGACCCGCGGTGCGGGGGCTGCCAAAGCCTCTTAGCGCCCGGAGCCGGCGTCGTCCCACGGGCGCCTAATCCCGCCGTGGCAGGTGGGGGGGAGCGGGACGCGGGGGCTGCGGGGGTCCCCTGCCCGCGGGTACTCGGGGGGGACAGATCCCCCGGTGCCGCCCCCCGACCGCCCCCTCGGGGGGCCGCCGCATCGCCCGGCCCTGCGTGGGGATGAGGGGGCGGCGCTGCCCGTCGAGGGGGCGCGTCGATCGCTGCACCCCCCCACCCACACCGCGGGCCGGGTTTGGACACCCCCGTGCCCCCAAAAGCAGCCCCGGCGCCGCGAGCCCCCCAGCTCTGGCCCGCGTCGGGGGGACCCGCCG
>JAVCKT010016322.1:0-21282 GCA_032273925.1 Rhynchotus rufescens
TGAAGGAAAATGGTGTGAATTACTACTTACTGTTTTGTTTGTCATGCTCACAGTTACAAGTTGTTTATTCTTATAAGCCCACAAATCTGGCACTGTCACATAACTTTTGGGCTGGTGCTTTTTTTGAAAGGAGGAGGGAAGATCCCTAAGACAGGTTTGTAAATTTTTATATAATAAGATTTGTTAAGTTGAACAGCCATGATCAATATGCCATTTGTGAAAGGAACTAACTGTGGGTCATGTAAATATAGATTATTAGAGTTGACTTTATTATGTCTTCTGTTTTCGATAATCTTTTCCCCTAGTTGTAAAACCTAGCATCTCAATTACTGGAAGTTTTCCCTAGTGTTTGCTGGGTAATTATTCTGTGTTTTTATATTACTTTTTCATTTATCTGCTTCAAGTTTCTCACTTAACTGCTCTCACCTTCTTCCTCTCCTCTTGCTCCCTCAGGGAGCATGAATTAGAGGTATTGTACTTGGAGCACTACCTGGTCCTGTGTTTCAAATGGCTGCACTCTTTTTCTTTCTAAGGTGAAATATTTCTTTCTTTCCTTAATATAACTTTTTCAAACATTTTTTTCCTATCACGCTGACTTCTCTGGGAAGCAAAGTTTCTATGTGCAATCCAAAAATGAAAATAGATTGAAACATAGTGCCTTTAACATGTTACTCTCTTTGAATTAATCTTTCAGTATTCTTTGCTTTCACCTTTGATTGCACAATACCATTTTAATGATTTTTATAATAAGTCTACAGGGCCTAATTGCACAGCGTCAGTTTTATCTTTGATATCAGTGGATTGTTCTAAAAGAATAGTCTACCATGGTCAACAGGTTATGAGTTCAGGACCACAAACTGTGAAAACCTAAATTGGAAAGGGGCTCATGCCTTTGTATAAAATGCAGTGAAATCACATCATAGAGAGTCTTACTCTGAGATGAGTGTGCCAGGGTATTTATAGTTTTGTCATAGTCACTTGGATGAGTGGAATAAGATCCCTGGAACAAACAAGAGGTAAAATGAATGTGCTGAATTCATAAAATGAATTGGCTAATGTTTGTACTCACTTTGGAAACAGTGAAAGTGCCTGAAAATAGCTGCATGGTGCCACTTTTGACAGCCTAGAGCGTGCATCGCTTCCTTGTAGGGATGGCAGACAAGATCTGGGAGGGATGCAAGCACCCCTGGAGCTCTCACTGGAGGCCAGGAACAGATACTCTGGAGTGACTAAAATGGCAGTAGAAGCTTTTGTTTAGGCAGCTGAATCACGCCTTTCCTGTTGCTCAAAAAGACAGACTTTGCTGCTAAACATTCCCAGGTTAAGAGCAATAATATTCCTCCCCCACACTAGAGTCAGCCAGAGTGTGGTCCAAGAGGTGCAGAAGGTTGGTAGCAATGAGATCATCTCTGAAAAGCTGAAGTGCATCAGTCATTCACTCTTCATAAATGACTAAGAACATGACCAGCTTTGTGCTGGTTTATGAGTTATTTCAGGAAAAGCTATTAATAATTTGTTTTCAGAGAAGGCCTAATATTTCGCTCCTTGTCTCCACCCTTATAAAACATCCTTTTGGCCTACATGTGTTTTATAAGAAACAGTAAACTTTTAGCACATGCCTGAAGAGTTTCCTAAACTGGTCCCCTTGTCCAAAATAATAATAATATTATTAGAGACGAGTTCAGCGTGCAACATAATTTCATCTGCCGCCTTAAAACCATGTTTAGTTTACAAATTTGAGTTCCAATTCCTATATGATAGTTGAGCTAAAGCCAACCTTGTGCCATAAAA
Organism: Rhynchotus rufescens; assembly: GCA_032273925.1. NCBI lineage: Eukaryota > Metazoa > Chordata > Aves > Tinamiformes > Tinamidae > Rhynchotus > Rhynchotus rufescens. The sequence continues at coordinate 1,792 of JAVCKT010016322.1, forward strand.
ATATGGAGAAAATAAATTTACTAAATTATGTGTGTGGTTGCAGAACACAATGCTGCTGATTATAGCTTGTCCTGATCAGGCTGACCGTTGGCAATTTCACGCAGTTGTGCATGAAGCAACAGTTTTTCTATTGACTTTAGGCGCAGTTTTTATATACTCATTTTGCACATCTGGAATCTTTATTGATCTTGGTGAAATGCATATGCAAACTTATCCTGCTCCAGCACCCACTGAAATAATTAGGAAATCTTTCATTAGAGTATTGGGATTTTCCTGAACTTCAAATTTTTATGTATTTTTCTTTTAGGACTTTTTTTTCCTTTGGTCACATTGAGGACCAATGTTTTAACTTTCTTGAAACCTTGCTTGAAGAACTTTTTGTCTGTCTTATAGAGAGTTTACCTGGCATAAAACATTTAAGATTTGCATGTCTTTCTGCATACATTTCAGCAAAAAAGAGGATTTTAGCGCATGCATGAAAAGTTCAAAAGAATTTGTGAGTGCAGGATCTAGTGACAGTATAATGCTTTTGCTGAAGTTTGTTGCCCTAGTTTATCTTTGCCATTCACTGTGTCCTAGGACAAAATGTTCATAGAAGAACATACAAAATGTAATCAGCTCTACCATTAGGAATTTCACTAATAGATAAAGAAAGTTTCAATCATGCATCAAAAATAGCACGACTCCAACCCCTTTTCCATGAATGTTTTGGAGCAAGCTTTTATTGTGACTTTAGCAGACGGTGAATCTGTCCTTATGTTACTTACATTTAGTTTTAAAGTGCATAGAAGGTAAGTTTCTAATGTATCAAATGTCATTATATTGAAGTGCCAAATAAACGCATGAGGCTTTCTGCATTGTTTCAGAGATGATTCATTTCTGTTTCAACCTTGGTAGGGCTTGAAAACCTTAGGCATTCTTTTTCATCAAAGAACCTGTGGGATATTTGCTTAATGATTAAATTACAGCTGCCTTTGTGCTTCTAATTTATGATCTTGAAGCAAAAGGAGATCAAGTTTTCTATGCAATACTGTGAACTGTCCTACATATCTCATTCTGGCAATTTTCATTCGGATCTGTATTATTTGGATTTCAGGACTGAAAAATTAAGACTTTTTTTTTCTTCCCACATTGTAAGACTAAATGTACAACTTTGTTCACATAACTGTTACAAACAGTTCACTGTGTAGGCCAAATGCTCTCTAATGCAGTAAAATTAAGAAATAATATGCTTTGAAAGTGATTTATGAGTGTGGTTAAACTGCCAGATTTACAAAGAAATAGTTCAGATCTTGGGAAGCCTCAGGAGTCACGTCAAAAATGAATTTGACCATGATTTAAACTGCTACTTTTCTTACATGACATTTAATATGTGTACTTTGGAGGCCCATATGTCTTTAATAAAATAGCATTAAGTTTTAAATATGATATGAATGCAGTCAGTTTCTAAATTCATAACCTTTTCCACAACTCCAAAATGCTAACCAATAAGGGAGTCATACATGCAATAAAACATAAACCTTAGAAAATAGTTTTTTATTAGAACGGTTAGACAGTTGGCAGCTGTGTTGTAATGTAATAAATACATGCAGCCAATGTGGGTTTATCAGTCTTTGTTTACTCTGTAAGCAACTGGGACCAGACAACTAATTATAACTGAGGACCAAAGGTCATGAAAAGCATATTTTGTCCAGTGAGGGTGTACTTGCGAGGTGAACCTTATAATGTTAAGAGAAGTAATTTATTTAATAAGGAAATGCTGTATTATGTTTCACGGTTGTATTTGTATGAGGATCTAACATTTATTAGGGAGTCGTATACTTTAAGACTGTTCTGAAGTACTAAGTATTTCCAAAATTACGAAAAGTTATATACAGTTTACAAAGGGTTTCAGTGTTTAGCAAATGGAGGCCAAGTTTAGTGTTTCAAGAAAACAGGAATAAGGGAATCTGGTCTATACTGAAGTTCATACTCAATAACAAAAGAATGTTAATATATTTTGAGAGGTATTTCTTTGCAATGGAAGTTTTTTTTATTATCTTTGTTAAAATAATGTATTTTAAGATTACTTCCTGAAACAGAGGCTAGCCCACAGCAAAAAGGGATTTCTAGATAGTTTGAGCTTTTATTCAGAACAGATTCTGTTTGTGATTTACACATTTACTGAACATGCATAGAAGTGTGGAGCAGGCCCGATCACATCCTCTAGGCATCTGACATGCGAGCGGAAGGTATGGAAACAGTGTGGGAGTTGGGGGAAGACAGATTTTATGTGTACTCTTAAGAGCAGGCAGCAGATAGAAACTTAGTTATGGCATAAAATGCTTTCTGTGATTTGATTTCTGGCTAATGTGGTTCTAGAAAAAATGGCAAAAAAAAAAAATTTAAAAAGTCTGTTTGGGGATGTATTGCGAAACATATATTCAAATGCTAATCTGTAGTCCTCCAGAATTATGAATCCCCTAGAGCACCCAGAACATTATTAACAGCATGTAATCCAGCTCAGTGTGAATGCATCTTTACTCTGTTAGCCCAAGCTTTACATAATACAAATCATTCTACCTATAAAAGAGCAAATATGTTATTGTTCTCAACAGGCAGTTTAATGCAGCCATAGGGAGGAGAATAAGAGAAAAGAAGATTATAAGCTAGCTGATTATTCTTTTATTTCTCTTACATCTCTGTATATTCTCTGTGGTTGTATTTGTTTAAAGGTTGAGCACAACTGCGCTGTCTATATGATTTGGAAATCAAATCAGCCTAAATATGAAGTTTCAATAGGTGTAGCTCTTAGGTGATTTGATGCATGTATTACACACATGTATTTTTCCCCAGAAACAGTGCTGACCCTATAATCTTTTTTCCTTATAATTCTTTTGAAGACTTAAGTTTTGCCACAAAAAGCTCATTTAAATTTGCCACCCAGTTGTGCTGCTTTATTCACAGAAGGACTATTAAAGTTAATTATTTTCTCGATGGCTTTATCAAAAGGCCTATTAGTGTGAACATGTACAGAAAGTACATGAATGAGAAGAAAAAAATGCTTTACTGAGATAATATTCCACTATCTGTAGTCGTGCTGTGGGGTCAGGATCCTGTTCCGATGGCATTATGTCAATGTGACTGCATTGGACATAAGGCAGAGGTGGACAATGGGCTTGTGTCATTATGGCATACTTGTATTTATTAATGACTAGCCATTGGATATAAATATAAAAGATTTAGCATGCATACAAGCAGTCAGCCTGTTACTCTTAGGTGCCAACAGACAATGTGACATAAATATGTTTTTATATTTTAAAAGGGATGGTGGAGGTAATACACAGGAGAAGTCATCCCTCTAGGAAGAGGAATGGTGTGGCAGTGGCAGTGGAAATTCAGGATGCACCCATTTTCTCTCCTCCAAGTGCAAATTGGAGGAAAAATATCTAGTTCTGTGGAAAAATACTCATGTGCTTTGCGGTTAGCTATAGGTCAAGTCCATAAGGTTGCTGAACACAGCATAGAAAGCTTGTACCGTTGGGTTCGGGTATGTTCTTGGAAGACTCTCCTCATGTTGCATGCATTTTGGCAGAGTTATTTGCTTTACTTCATTTTGCACATTGTTCCGGAGGCCTCTGTCAGGCCCCAAGTCTGTTCCAATTTTAACTGTGCTAGGCTGCTTTGGTGTAAATGCCCCCTTGCCATCCTTAAGTGATGATTTCTCTTCTGTTTATGATTTGAGTAAGGCTGTTTGTTATTATTGGCTTTTAAATAGCGACTTGAAGATGGCGTGTGCAATTTTGAACGATAGGACGCTCTGATAGGGCTAGGTAAAAGCCCTGTATGTGGCACAACACGGATGGGCTTTGGAAGTGCTTTAATGAAGAAAACCTTTGAACTCACTTTTCCCTCACTCTTCCTGAGTAGCCTCTGAAGGAAGGGTTTGCTGAATCAATGTGAGGAAGAACAACAGATTTAAGTGCCTACTGTGTGAAATTCAGAACTAAATGGTCGTTCTGAAAGTGAACTCATTAAAGTGCCTGCATGTGTGATAATAGTTTCAAAACAAATGATCGTTCTCTAAATATAAAGAAATATTGCATGGGTAGGATTCTCAGCAGTAGCTACGCGGGCAGTCTGTGGCTAGGAGTACTTGGGGTTTTATTGCTTAACTCCGTGACTGTTCAGGATTCTCATGAGGACTGAAAATAATTCAAATTATGGAGAGAAAAATACCTTTAAATTGAATTCATGTTCCGTGCCAGAATGGCATGTTGTTTCTTAGTAAAGGACATACCTGGCTTGCACTGAAGCATTGCTGCAAGGCCATTGACAGTTGCAAAGGAAAGAAGAAAAAACAAACTGATTTTTTCCCCCTGATTTATTTTCTAACTTGAAACTAGAGATACTGTTTTTCGTAGAAGCTTCTTGACTTCAAGGCAACAGCAACGTGGCTTTTGAGTCTTTTTCTTTGCCTATGTGCTTACCAGTTTCTCGGGGGAAAACTTCTGAAAAACTGTTATTTATGTGAAGTGTTTCTTTTTTTTTCTTTTTCTTTTTAAACTCTCTCCCCTCCCCCCTTTTAGAAATGAATGGCTATGTTGTTGGTGGAGAACTTTCTTGGTTTGTCCTCTTGAGGTCATAGTTTGGCAAATGGGAAGTCTATTTTTTGATTTGGTAAACCTCTAGTGGGATATGGTTTGGCTTGTAAAAACTGCTGAATACAGAGCCAATGGTTGTCTTGTCCCTGACAGCCTGGTCTTCCCACTGCTGCCCAGAATTTGGGGGAAACCAAGATCGCGGGCTGAGGCAGCATCATAGCAGCCTTACTCAGAATTTATGGAGTTCTAATTACACCTAAAATGCACTAATTCAGGCTCCATAAATCTGGAGTAATACTATTAGGCTGAAGTTAATGTGAGGGCTGGTGTGGTCTCGGGAGCCGGGCGTGTGACTGAATGTTCTTAGCAGCCTTACAGCTGGGAAGCAGTCGTGCTGCAGCCCAGCCTGTCCCGCAAGCCCAAGGAAGGGTAATGAAAGTTAATTGCGAGTTCATTTCCAGTCAGGGGGTGTGGAAACACTGGATGGAGATGTAGGTGGTTTTTTCCTATTTTATAATTATTTGAAGGTCTGAGTAGCCTCTTACAGGCAATATGCTTATAATCTTGAGAATATTATCATCAGGGCTAGTGTTTAGATGGATATATGATAAATCTGCTCTGAGTGGCAGAAAATTCTATTTTTTTCATGTTGCCTTAACATTGGATTATTCAATTGATAATTGTGTGTTTTGGTAGCCACTGGATTTCAAAATGGAGGGGGCCTTTGAACTACTTTCTCACCTGTACTGGTGGCATAGTTTTAGGTGGTAGAAACTTGCTATAGTGTGAATAAAATAAATAATTTACTTATTCAGTGGTTGGCTTTCAAAACCTAGATTCAAGGGCTTTTAATTCTTGCCTGTGTCTGGTAAAATCCTGCCTGGATGCTGAAAGCAATTTGCATTATTGGTGGAGCCAGAATTTCATACCAAATGAAATACTAGAAATCACGTTTGCTTTTCTGCACAGTTCAGTGAAGTACTTTTTTGATATTAGAGTGCTGAGGAAAGGTTACTTTTTCTCCAGAGAGGCAGATGAGACAACAAGAAATAAAGTCTCAGGTGAATTTCTGGCAATCTGAGAAGACAAGACATCCCTAGCAGAAGATCTGTCCTGCATCATATGATGGAAGCATTTTCAGATTTGTTTTGTAGATATAGTGCATACATTTGCATACCTCAGTTGACCCTGTTGTGAAAACTGCATATTTCTTGTGGGCAGATCCGTACATATATTTGTGTGCCATTATCAGCCCTCCAGGATTTAAGAGGGTTTTTGAGGGGTAAAAGCTACATTGCCTCTATAAAATCTCTGGTTTTTGTATATATTGAGAAGTGTTTTAAAGCCCTATGTCAGATCTGCTCTTCGTGTGAAGCCTTTATAAATATTTATATAGCCCTAGTAAGAAAGAGTCAATCCATTAGAATGCTTTAGGCTAAGATTAGCACTCGTGGAGCCTATTTAGCCAGATCCGAGTTTGCTTGATTCAATAACATTAAAGAGGTAGTAAAAGAAAGCTTCTTTATCAGATAGCGGTAGGATCCGTGAAGCATATTTATTAATGTCTAGCTATCAAATTAAAGGTGCCTCCTGATTCACGGAGGTAGCTGTCGGAGTGATTGCCTGTTTGATTCGAGGGAGATGAGCGGGTTTGCTAACGTCGGAGCTGCTTCCCGCTGCCGCAGCGGATGGGACGATGCTCGCCCGAGCCTGGGCAGCACCTTGGCAGGGTTTCTCCTCACTTTCCATCTTAAGAAAACCACCATCCTGGTTCTGAGACGTTCATGCAGAGGTGTCTTGGGATTCATAGTTGATTCAGGAAGATATTTGGAAACCAATGAGTATTTGTAACAGATGTAACTTGTACCCAATAGGTTTGGAGTGATCCAGCTTCCAGGCAGCAATATCAGTATTTTTGCTTTTGAAGCTGGCTTCTTTAACAGGGCATCCTACTCATATATGCAGATATCTCTGTATTTAGGTTTAATCTGATTCATATGTTTGAATCCTGATTAATGCTCTAAAATGTTAATTTCCCAACAATTTCTTTATCTTATCAACTTCAATGGAAGATTGGTTCCCTCAAAATTCATCGAAGTTTTTTATTTCAATGAGATTTAAATTACTGGGAAATGTTGAAATACTCTTTTTTTAAAGATCAATGGGAGCCATTAGTCCTTTTTTTTTTTCCTTTTGTTTTTTAAAGAAAATTTCTATTTTGATGCACTCAAAGTAATGTGCTTCCTAATTTTTGAAAAATGATGATGGAAAATGGCAGGAAAATGCCTTGCTCTGGCATATCAGTAAGTCAATAATTCTTCATTAGGAATAGTGAAATATGCTACTTTCTTGTTCACCAATAAAAACTCTTAAAGCTGAGATCTTTTCTTATTTTGTCATACAATGCTTATTACTTGTATAATAGTTTATATTATCAGTGATGCTGAAAATCAGCACTCTAGAAGAAAATATATCAGTGTCTATCCATACCTGCAAGTAAGTTTGAGTTGAGGCAGGGTTACATCGCTAGAGATCACCTTGCATGAGAATGCAGGGGAGAGGGATAAGGGAAATTATGTGTGATTTCCCTTAGCACTTTAAAGGATTTTAGATGATGCAAATGTTTCTGTCACGGGGTGCTGTACAGAAGGGAAAGCCTTCTCCGGAACTTCAGAGGCCTCCTTAAAGATGTTTTGTGTTTCCCAAACAGCTCAGCAGTTGAAATGTACCAGGATACTGTGTGTTTGTGGAAGTCTGGGACTTGTGTTGACTGTTGCAATTCAACAGAAGTCAGGTTAGTTAACAACAAACTTTATCTTTTGAAGAACTGCTTCCCCAGGTCCAAGTGGTTAGTGAGCTTAAGTGCTTTTGCCTGTTTTAAAGTGCTTCTGGGTGAATTTAATACTGTCTAGTCTGGAAAACTCTTAAATGCCATTTAAAAGACAGGATTTCTGTGTAAGCATCATTCATCAAAAAATGAGCACATTTTTAATAGAAACTTCATGAAAGTTACTTTTTTTTTTTTTTAATCACTGCGTTTGTCTAAGTAATGTTAAGAAAGACTGCCAAATCCTTTGAAGTTTCACACATCAATGCAAAGATAACAGGTCACACAGGAAGACCCACATCTACAGATTAGTTGTGCTTGAAGAGCTGACTCATGTTTTTGATATAAATTATATGGAATTGCCGATTATGAGCACCTTGTAAAACTGAAAAAGCTTTATGATTGTTAATAGCTACTGCAATAGTAATTTACTAGCTAATTTGAGAGAAAATATGTTGCAGTGTGGGCGAGGAGAATGTGTTATCCCATCTACATAAATAATAGTATATTATTGGTTGCGCACTTTGGAAGAAAATGGAATGTCTATTATCTTACATCTTCCATGTAGATTTGACATTTCAACTTATACTTATGACTTAAATCAACCTGGTTAGTGACAAACTGTAAAGTTGAATCATGCATTAATATTTTTCATGCATAGTATCCATCACTGAACTAACCTGTGAACTAGAGGTAAGTTGTAACAGTGGTAATCACACTGAAACTGCAATTTATTCAATTGAAGGCCATCTTATTAGTGTAAAAATAGTTTGAAATGACATTTCTCTAATGATTGTGATAAAACTTTGATGTATCCTAAATGCATTCAATGTAAGACATTTGTAATGGCCCCAAGTGTAATATTAATATAGCCGTTTAATACAGGTAAAAAGAGATCAGTTTTGATTATATTACTCAATAGAGGCTAAGTTGTCTTTTGGAATTAAAGCTTTTCCTCCTAGTTCTACATGTCAAAAGTTGCAAGACAGCAAAGTGAATTCTGACCTTTTTGGGTACTGAACAGGCAGCATGGCAAAGAGGGGTTAAACATACGGTGTATGGATGATGGACATTGTCACTTTATGTCTGCTTATATGGGATTGCTAGTATACTCTGCCCTGTCTTGAGGAATTATTAAAAGCCTAATGTTCAAACAGTGGGCATCTATGAATAGGGTTAACAAAGTGAGTGGTATTTAACTGGAGAAGAAATCCAAGTGTTTATGAGCATTAAACAAGTAGTGGCAGATCTTGCCCACTGCAGATCTGATGACTAATTCCAAATAGGGGATTGTGATGAAGAAGGATTAGTAACTTGTCAGTCTGTAGTTTCTTAAATGTAATTGAGTTTTCCGATTAATTTGAAATTATTGTTTTAAAGGTTTCATGTTATGCGTTTGTAAGCATTTGAAATCCTCAAAACAGCTGAATAGGCAATAATGAATGATTTTAGACAATTTCCCAAAATTATATGAAAATTTGGGAAAATATATCAACAATTCTAATTTAGATGTTTGTTTATTGTCTAGTTGTAATCTCAAAGTCTGCAGAAAATTTGCAAAACTCTACAGAATCTGTTAAGATTCAATTTCTTTAAAATCTGAAGATTTTCCACTCACTTTTCCTTAGCATTTCAGTCTCCTACAAGTTCACTTTTTCTGAGAGAATTTCTCTCATTTTTCTGTTGGCTTTCTTTTCCATGATTAAATATTGTTAAAGATTAGTAACCAACCAGAAATTCCTTGTGCTTCCAGGAAATCTATCTGTATTTGTTAAGCCAGTAATTGGACGTTATTTTACTTGTGTGTAAGGAAATGAAATGATTAATCATTATTATTTTTATTGTTAGATTTTGGATTCAGTATCCTTTAAATAAATGAGGTAGTTGTGGCCTAAATATTTCACTGAATAACAATGGATCTTTTGTGATTCATAAGATAGTTCTGAAAAGATCGGATTAATATAATATATAGCACACCAAGATATGCCTGAATACCTATCTTTACCAGAAATGTGGAAAATATGAAAAAAAATCACCCACTTGTCACTTGTGTTTTTCATCACAGTATTCCCATTTTTTTTTCTCCCATGGTAAAGTTCACAATACAGTAGTCACACAAGTTGTTCACACAGTTGTAGGAAAGTATCATTTCAGAGCTGATAGTGTTTACAGATAGACTTGCTAAAGGAAAAGTGAAACTAGTATTTTGTCAAATGAAACTAGTATTTGGGTACTATACAAGGCATGTTTTCATATATTGTATATGTTCACTGTATTCACATCTGAGACGTAAACTTCTTGGGTTTATTTATATTTCATGAGGAATATTTTAAACATTAATTTCTTCTAACAATATTAACAGTATGTCACAGGCTGGATGCTGAGAAGAAATTAATCCTTCTATGCAGCTTTATACAATCAATTTGCTGCACAAACCTCCTTGCTGTGCAGTAGGTTAGATATCTGGAGATATTGCTTCTGAGTCAAGCAACTATTGTTCATTAGAAGACTCATTCCAGAATGATTACACTAGAAAATCATTTCCCATAACCCTTGCTGTAAATCACTTGAATAAAACCTAGTCTGTCTTATTATAGGCAGTCTGTCTTATTTGGTGATGGTTTTAATAAGCTGTGATGGGTCAATGGGCAACACATGGAGATTCTATCGGAGTCCACTTTGGGACTTAATATTCTGCTTTTGTATTCCTGGATATGTGAGGAGTCTGAATTCCGTCTCAGGAGAGAAATAATTAAATTTACTTTGCTAATTAAGATCAGACTACAGAGTAGCAATTGGCTACAGAAAAAGCCTCCTATTACTCAAGCTAGAAAGTACTCTCAGTGGCCAGGTCTTGGCAGATAGTTGGGCATCACTATTTTTGGAGGAACATGCTGCTTCACCTAGTACAGAATGGAAAGTTTCATACCTAATTTAATAAACTCATAATTGTACTTGTCAGTATTTCAGTTATCATGTACCTTGTTCCAAAAGCTTAATGCTTGGCCATAAGAAATAATTTTGAGCTGGAACTCTATTTTCCCAAGAATCTCTGCCCAAATTGTTGCTGAAAAATAAATGCACAAAAGATTGAATGATTTATTTGCACAGAGAAAACTGTATAGAAAACTTCTGTGTTTTCAGCATTGCTGGAAGAATTAGCTGCTATAAACCACAAAAGCATGCACATATGGTGAAGAAAGTAGTTCAAAAGTAACGCAGAACCTGCTATAAAGAGTGTATACATACACATATGCATGTTACTTTAAAACATAAAGAATACAATAAGAAAAATGTTAATGTTGAAACAAAGGGAAAGCCAAAAACATTATGCTGTTTCTCAAAGTTTATAGGAAAAGGAAAATACAAATTAAAATGTAATTTTCACCAAGATACCCAAGTTCCACTTAAAAAAAAAAAAAAATGCATGAACTTCCCACTTTGTCTTTAAAAAAAAAAAAAAACTGTCATTCCATAGGTATGAAATAACCATTGCATACCTTCCTGGTCTTTCATCAGCTAAATGAGGTAGATCGCTAACAGCAAAGGACAGTGGAAAAAGAACATAAAAAGACATAAATTGCAAGTCTTGGAATGTGAAAAGTCAAATTGTAAATGCATCATTTTAACCACAAATAGAATATTAATGTATCTTTTATATTAACTTTGTGCAAAGTAAAATTATAGAGTGTAGCATCAGATAACCATCAGGCTGATTAGGATATTTTCTGCCTTTTATCAAGTAGAAAGGGGACAAACCCAGATTTTCAAGTGCGGTAAACAAAAACACTTTCAATGAAACCCAGTAGCATATTATATGCGCTACAGCTACTAACTCTATAAAATGAAGGACCTCAAAGAGATATAGTTAAAACTAATTGAGAGTCTGGATAAGTAGACCCGTAGTACCTGAGTTGGTAGATCTTTACAAAAAACCTAGGACATGTGAAGTGGATGCATGAAAGAGATGGCAATTCTGAAAGTGATGTAGCAAAAATTGTTTCCTTTGCACTTTTTCTTTTCCTGATTCCAAACTCTTGGTACTTACATTGTCTAAAAATCAATTAGGTTTCTTGTCTCCATAAATTCATCTTTAGTATTATTTTTGAGTGAGCTGTAGACCACTTTTTTTGCGTTCCATTCATTTTTCAGTAAGGTGTGTTTAGTATAATCTGTATTTATTTTGCTTGTTCCCTTTACTGGAGTTCAGCCATAGAAAATAAATAATATGTTGATTATCTCATTTAACTGAAGTATTTCAAGGATGTTCTCTTTTGGCCCTTTTCTTAGAGGATTCTTTCCAAGGATGCTTTATGTCCAGGCCTGTTAGTCTTCATTAGCTGGGATGAAAAGATGACTTTGTCTTTGTATGCTCACTGTCTTGTGAATTAAAAATGTGGAATTTGGAAGTGTTGATACAATTTGAAAAAATCCTCAAAAACTTGAGGCAAAAGGGGCAATGGAATAAGATTTTTGGGAAAAGAATTCTGCCACCAAAAATATACACATATATATATGTACATATATTAAGTGTTTCTTTGTGGTTGAAATGATTATACGTCATCAAATACTTGTACGAGTGGCAAGTTATGAAGCTAAACTGTTAAACCTACCCTTTAAAACAGTTTATTTTTATAGTTTTTATTATAGTTTTTACTATAGTTTATTTTTAACTGTGTCATTTTTTAGGAAATTGTTAATGCTTTCCTTAAAAAATACTTTATGCTTTTTGTGCTTTACAAAGTCAGTAGAGTCAGTAGAGTTTTGAACTGACACTCAGTTAACAGGACCTTGAGTTTTCCTGTGTGCTAGAAGGGCAACTCAAATGTGGTCTGGAAAACCAAAGCAGCTATGGCCACACAGAAGTCAACTTCTGGGTCGAGATGTGAGCTGAGTTGCAGAGCTTCTTAAGCTGGTCTAACTGCAAGAACAGTGTTTTTAATTCGGTATTGGTTTAGGCTAAATTTTGGATTCACATCTTAGAAACTTAGCTTATGGTTGTTATTACAACTACTCACAAAATGTACTTAAGCTTCAAAAATGTTTCAAAAAGCATTGCATAATTTCAGGAGAGGAGGTAAATGTCTGTTTCTTGGAATAAGATTACCTTTTCTATACAGAGTTGAGGGCCTGGAAATAATCTGCACATCCTTGGTAACTCCTCTTTCTTACTCTTGGATTTAGAAGTTTTATTGTAACTTTACTAAAACAAAAATAATAGCCACTTTTCCACAGTTTGGGGTTCTGCCTTTAAATTGAAGTCAGCAACATCTGAAATTACTTTCCACGAAGTGGAAGACAACCACAAAAACAGACAGAAATTAGAAAAATTAGGACTTTTTTTAAATATAAATAGGAATTTTTACTTGTAAGAGAACAAATAGTAACAAAGCCACATTTGAATAAACTTTTGGAGAAATCTGGGCAGATACTCAAAAAAAGGGAAGAAAAAGATTGAAGTTCTCCCCAAAGAAAAGAACTCCTAATTCCTCCTGTTTTCCCTTGAAAGCCAAGTTGGTCTGAAATACACACTTGACTTTGATTCATATCCAGTTTCAGCCCATCAAGATCTATGGGCTAGTTGATATACTGTTGGAAGCATAGGTGAGTTTAGACTTTTAAATCAGCATGGTATGCACTTTCCCTCAGCTCACAGTATGTACTGGAGAGAGAAACGCGTGGTAGAAAGAAAGTGAAATACTGGTCTTGCGTCTAATGTACGAGGGGATGGACTCCATCGCTATGGCCAAGGCTGGATTTACAGAGGTGTTGAGGCAGACTTTAAGAGGCATCTTGACAAGCTTAGAAATACAGCCCTGGTTCCTGAATACCCACTGAAATCAATGGAAGTTGTGTTTCTATCTGGCTGAGGGGTTGTTAAGAACCTTGGCTGGCACCTCTCTCAATATCTATAGAGATGTACGTCTTAGTAAATCAGACTCTTTCCTTACCAGTGTCGGGGTAACTGTGATTAATTTTACCCTTTAACAGTGCTGCAAGTGGGGGCAAATGTTTTGAAAAAAAATTAGGTTGAGCTGCAAAAGTACTAATTTTAGTAGGTGTGGCTTCAGGGCAGTGTTTAAAGAAATGACAGATTGTTCCTAAAGACAAATAGGCTTCTATTCTTCTTCCAGATGCTGCAAAGGTTCATTTCTTTCCAAATTAATTCCCAGAAATATGGACTGTGCAGTCCTTTGGGAATCCAGCATTTTGTAGGAACAATGCAGGATTATTTGGTATGTCGTGCCCAACCTCATCCAGGCACCCAGGCAGTGTTGGTTTCTAGGTGAGTGAAACCTAGGGATGCTTGCCACATAATGTGTTGACACTCCATAGAGATGGGCTTCCTATTTATTGAAGAGATGTGGTCTTTTCAAAGTGGGGAGGGATCTGGTATACTTGATGGGACAGATGCAACTGCTATGTGCTATAATAAATGTATCAACTTATAGGAGACAGTATGGATTTATTAGAAGTTATTTTATAATCAATCACTGATGCATTAGAATGATGAAATACTAATTTAAATTCCATTTATCAAAGCTACTAAAATAAACTTACTGAAGAATAGCAGCATTAAGGAATTGCTTTCCCCGATCTTAATTTGGAGATTGCTATTTTTCGGACAAAGTGCTGCACCTGGCATGAAAGTCAAATCCGTTTTTGCTAGATGGAGCTAGTTTGAAGGCATTAGCGAACAATTTGAAATTATACTCATTATTTACTTTATTGGAAACCTCTTAGAGAATGTGATTTACACCAGTGACAAGCTTTTGGGTGCAGTATTAGAATCTAGAACTGCAGGCTAGAAACCTTCATTTAAAAAAAGTTCAGAAAGTTCATTTAAAAGTCATGTTTCCAGTATAAATTATATGCAGTTGTGCAAACATGTCAAAGTTTGGTAAATTGGATTTGTTTAATGTAAGCAGTGTTTGACCAAAATAATAACACAGCTTTAGAAAAAGACATTATGCTTCCACTTTCAAAAAGTTTGTATAACTTAATGGGAGAAAGAGCTCAACTGTAATTCTGTGTAGAATTACGTGAAGGGCTACTATTTATTAGATCCAATATCCATAAAGCAAGCTTCTAAGTGTTTTAATTTCTTTCATTGGTCTACACTCAAGGCAGAATATTAAGACAGGAGTGGACATAGGTGCCACCTTTTCCCTTGGCTGGATTTACTAGAATTTCAGGCTTGTGTTAGCAGAGATTAGTCCTAACTGCTTAAATAAAGATTTAATTTGTGCAGGTGATAGTTAGAAGGGTGGAAAGAAACTTAGTAATAGCCACGTTTGTTAGATGTGACAAACATGGTGTGTAAAGGTAAAGATATGAAACGTCATTTTAAAGGAGGATATTGTAAATATGCAGAATTGCATCTGAAAATAATACCTCTTGATGTTACAACTGTAGTATCAATATTATTTTCACTCTATAAACTTAGATGTGAGCTAGGGGCTGTGCAAACATGGAACCGAAGTGGTCATTTCTTTCCTGAAGATTTTAAAATGTAATGAATCAAGCATGAAAAAAATCTGAAGTTTGCATTTAAATCTAGGTCTACAGCAAATCCAATTTGCATTTGTTTTAAACATGTATAAATTCATGAAGAAAGATTGTTGAAAATTACTGGCTTTAGGCCGAATCCTGTGAAGTATTCTGGCCCTAATTCAGGAGATTACCAAGGTATGTAAATAGTTCTCTTGATGTCTTCAAAAGTTAACTTTATGCTATGTTCTTAGCTGCTTCAATGAGGGTACTGAAGGTTTTTCAGAATGGAAACTGAGATGAATATGAAATTTTATGGTCATTGTGGAATTCGTGTGAAGAGGAAGAATTCTTCCCATTAACCTGGTTCAGAAGAATTGAGCCCGAAAACTCGGGCCAATAAGCAATGTTTCTTTTTTCAGAGAGGTCTGTGCAATGTCACAGTTTGTCAAGAGGTTGCCAAGAGGCTTAAAGGTCAGGACATACCAAGGCAATGAGTCTAATCTAATGCCCAGAAGAAATAGGCATTCCAGATAGAACTGGAAAGTTTAATTACATTTTGAATTATGCAGATTCATGAGATATATTTTCCCATTAACTAGGGAGGATGGGGTAGGGCTGCAAAGCAAAAATCAGATGAAGTTTGGGAAGGGAAGGAGAGCTCCATCAATGCTTGGAAGGTTCAGGAGATAGGTGAGGCATCTGTGCTGTTTTTACTAATATGGTCTGAAATGTCCACACTGAATCTATTAGGATTTTTCAAAGCAGAGGGATTATAAACTCACATTAACCTTCTCCTCCTCCAAAGCAAAGTCAAAACTCCCCATCACAGTCCCATTATTAGTTAATGAGTCATTTGTCTGCAAGCCTGTGCTTAACTGTAACACGGGGCCCACCTTTTACGTTCCCTTCAAGAAATGGAGAAATATATATGACTGTTCCAGTCTATCGGGAGTTGAAATGGCCAACTGCTATGTATTGAAGCATGCAGTGCTGTATGGGTTCAATGTCAATTTTCGTGTCCTTACTTATAGGTCAAATAACATGCAACTCTATTTGTTTTGCAGTTTCAACTACCACTTGTGCGTAGGTTCTCTGGAGGGAGCTTTGGTTTAGAAGCAAGAGAAAATGCTGCTGTGTTGTTGACACTGGGAGAGCTGTCAGGGACATTTTGCCTTCCACGGAGGTCATAAGTTGTCACTGAATCCCATCACTGGCAAGGAAGTGCCTGGTTTTCATGGCCTTGCCATTTGTTTTGATTTGGTCTCCTCCTGGGTGCGCAGATTATAGGCCAGCAAGCCTCTCTTTCAGTGACTAGTGTGGGAAGTTCCAGGCTCTCATAAACCTTAAATAAGTCTTAACTTCAGAGTGCTGCCTGCTGGAGATCAAATTTCTCAATGTTTTGCTGTGCTTTTAGCCCAAGGGTGCTGTTGACAGAAAGCAGTGTTTTTCTTCCCCAGTTGCTGTCTCTCTTTGTAATTTTTTTGGTGTTGCATTTTTCTGCATTAGTGGAGGTATCTGTGTTTGAAAAGGGATTATGTTAGTCAAAACTTAGCACAGATGATTTGCTCCCTTTCCTTACTAACTGACAGGAGCCTAAGTAGCACATAATCTTTTGCAAAATACAGCCCTTTTGCAGCGCATCGGAAATTTCAGAACCAGAAGATTTAACCTCTTAATGCATCTAATTGAAAAGCTGTAGCTTTTTGACAGTGCCAGCCAATAGTGGTAAAAGCTGCCTGAGAGTTGCTGACATTGATTTTTTTTTTTTTTTTTTTTTTTTTAAATAAACAAATTACTCTCTCCTATCTTTTCCCCTGCTTTAGGATAACTCATGGCCTTTGCTGGAGCAAAGGCAAAACCCAACCTTTCCTGAGGAGTTTGGAATTCATTGCCTGATGCCTGGATTTTGAGCATTGTTGTAATTTTGGAGACCCACGCTTTAGCAGATCAACAATGTTCTGTTGCGAATTTCCTCTAACATTGATATATCAAAGGAATGGCATGTCCATGTGGCTCTCAAGTCCTCAAAGAGAGTCTTTCAAATATTTTTCAAGTCCTTGGAAGGAGGAGCAATCAAGTCTGAGCATATTTCAGTCAGATGTAAAACTATTCTGAGTGCAAAGTACTAGAGCTGCCTCTCAGTGCAGATGCTTCTGTCACATTTTATTTTTCTTCAGGAACAGCTTCCAGGATTTCCACAATCCTTGTTCCCCTATTCCTCTCTCCCAGAAAAATGAATCTGTAATGAAAACCTGGCACAGGCTTTCCAGCGAGATGTTTCCTAAGACCTTTGCTGACAGAGCCCTGAAATGGAGTGTGCTCTGCACTGCAGCCAGAAAGAATTTTGTCCTTCAGTAGTTCACAAGTTCACAGGTAAAGTTAAAAGTTACTTGCTGCCTCTATTCCAAAGAAAGCCGTCTGTTTGCCTGCCATGGAAACCTTTCCTGAGATTTCCTAGTTGTCAAGGATGGGGTTCAGAGTTCATAGAGCTTTTTATTGTGCCTTTTTTTGAGGGATAGAGGCTGATTTGCAGCACTATTTAAAGCAAAGATGCCAAATGAAAGTTCCTCGTTTTAAGTTTGTGCTTACACAAAGCTTCTTTGTGGTTTTTTAGGCCTGTCAGACTTGTCAGGCGTGGTAAGAAAAAGTATATTGTTTCCAGCACTTGGATTCCTTTCCTTCTGACATCTGCCACTCTGTAAAGATGATAAATTCCTGCCTCATTAGCCAGGGGTGTGGGATTACAGGCTGACAACACATTAATCACCAGCTTCTGTGGCAGGCTGACTAGCAATAGGCATTGTTAACAAAACTTTTCTAATATGTCACTCTTCTCTATGACAGCCTGTAATCAATCATCTTGATTGACAGCGCTGATAGATTACACTATTTATACTTTGTGTAATGAAAGATAGCGTTTCCACCTACTGTCATTTCTAGGCTAGCAATGGAGGATCGCTGAATAGCAACAAACACAACAAAAAAGCTCCGGCCGCAGCTCAGCGTCGTGAAGTTAAGTCAGACCGCGCTGTAGGTCTTTTGTGGTGGCTCTCAGAGGAGGCGCGTAGTCGGGGGACCTGGTAAGCACAAGCCTTTAAGTAACTCTTGCACTGAGCCTTGCTCTGCTGACTTTGTTGCAAGAAGCTGTCAGGTCAAGTTCAGGCAGGTAGGAGGCTGTTCATCATGCGAGAGCTGCAGCCTCCTCCTTTCATCCAGTCTTTCTTCTCCCTCCCTCCCCCCTACGCTCCCCGGCCAAGCTGGGAGATGATTTAGATGTTCATGAAGTATGTGTGTTTCATGATTTAAAAGGCGAAATTATACTTGTTTCCCGTAATTGTATGGTGCAAGGAAAATAAACACAGGGAGGAAGTGCAACGCCAACTTGCCGGGACAGAGCAGGATCTGTGTTAGATCTTGTTTGTCTTTTGCAATGCAGAAAATGAGAAGCAAGATGAGGATTAAAGTGCCTAGGAAAATTAGTTTGGTGTTTTCTTTTTGATCTAACTGTTTCTTGTCCTAGAATCACTTGATTATGGCCTGTAATTACTCTTTATCTCGCAAAGTTATTTCACCATGCCGTAGTGGAAGGTTTAACAGCAGCTGTCATAGGAGGATAAAAGGTCCTTCTAATAAATGCCACTAATAATGAATTTTATTTTGTAGTTTTCTCAGTTTCATTTGATATTGATTAAGAGCAAATAAATACTGCCTTATTGCTACTTTAATGTTATTACACACAGCAGCCTATTTTCTTTATAAATCTTGATTTGTCTGTGCATTCTGAGAATTTTCTTAATATACTTTATCCATAAGTTTGTCTGTTTATCCATCTTTCTGTCTATCCATCCATCCATCCTTATGTGCATCCTCTCTTTTTATCTTCCTTGGGAAGCTTCATGTGTTTCATGTGCTCAGTCCCAAAAGGAAGCTTAAAATCTGTAGTTTGATAAGGAACTTAAAATATAGTACTTGAGAGTTGGGCTAAATTTAGGCAGTTGGATGGGAAGAGGGGTGGAGAAGATGGTCTAAACTTTAATCTCCGAGAGAAGAGTTTCATTGTGAGGCCACAATGATTAATGAGAAACCTGACCATCTGATTAAGCCTCTCTGTGTCACAGGACATGATTAGTAGGTGACAGAGACTGTAACAGTATCCAGCCAAGCCTTGTTTCTTTCACAGCTCAGCCTGTTATATGATTAATGTCCCCAAGGGCTATCTCCAGGTCAGGCAGGGAGAACCTGTCAGAACAGGTGGAAGTGACAAATTCTGCAAACCCTCCTTTGCGAGAGGCAGCGCGCAGGAATGGATGCACGGGGAGGACTCCAGATGGGCTGGTTGACCTTTCCGTGCTCTGAACAGACACTGAGAGCATCACGGGAATGAAACATAGTAAGTATCAAAAAACTGCAGATGTTCCATAGTTACTGAAGAATTATAGCATTGCCAACTTGGGCTGGTAAAATGCACAACACATCATATTATCGCCAATGGTTTACACTTTCTGATATGCTACGGGAGACTGTAGATCTAGCATGTGTGTGCCTAGACTAGATAAAATACCACACACTGTGTTTTACGGCGAAAGA
>JAVCKT010016324.1:0-30695 GCA_032273925.1 Rhynchotus rufescens
CAGGAAGGTTGGACTGGATGATCTCTAGAGGTCCCTTCCAACCTTGAATATTCTGTGATTCTGTAATTAAATGACATTCCATGTTCAGTTGACCCAAATTTGATGCAGATGCATGTTCAGTTGTTGTAAGCTCATGTTTATGAAATAAGCGGTTTGCCAGATAAACTTCTCCTGATAGGTATCCGTGGGGCTGGATGCACCCAATGGCAACAGGAGCTGCAGGTGATGTGCTTGACAGCTTACCCTAAACGCGGGTTTGCAGGTCGCTGGTTTCTTTACAGCTGGCTGGAGACGAGCAAGGGATGTAAAAGCACAGATAAAACTTAATGAAACTAAGTAAAACTGCAAGATGGGGCTGCGCCAAGGCGAGCCAAGGAAAATGAGCACTGTCTCACCCAGGTTAGTGGTTCTCTCAGCTTGTGATTGCAGGTGAGGTCTTTGCAAGCAGGGACGCTCGCTGTCACTTGGGACCCAGTGCTGCCTCAAACCTAAGGCTCAGTACAAGCACCGCTGGCTTTTCCTTCATGCAGTGCTTAAATGCTGGGCTGTATGGGGAGCAGGCACACGTGCCCTGCTCCTCCTCCATGTGTAGTGGAGACTCGCCAGGAGCCAGGCAGCTCCTGTGGGGATGAAACTCTCCTACTACTGTAATAAAATTTGACAGATCTCAAGACCTTAGTTCTCACCAGAGGACTCTGAACTCTTGTGATCTAGTCAGGCAGAGGTGGCAGGATGCTCTCCAAGGCAGCATACTTCCAGAGCCGTCAAGAAATACTTTTTGTGTGTATGTATGTGGGGAACAGGTGAAGCTTAATCTGGAGTACATTGTGCAGTTCTGAGCATCCATCTCAGTGAAAGATGAACCTAAGCTGGAACTGGACTAGAAGGATGATCAGGGAAGGAAGTATCTGTCTTGGGAAAGGAGACTCAAAGAGGCTGGGCTGTCTGTGTTAACAAAATTTAGTCTGGGAAGAGATAAGACTTTTTTCTATAAAAATACATGAGGATACATGGGTAGTAAATTCCACGGAGAAGTGCACTAACAGTTCTCTGTATATACACAATAAATATTCAGTGGACCTATTTAGACAATAATATCCGAGAATGCTCTTCTGTTGCAATATCTGGAAGATCCAACACTGAAAGTGAGATACCTTGAATCTGGAAATATTCTGCTTTGGGCATGTCTTTGAAGCCTGGGCTACTTGAAGGATATCTACAGTGAGCTGCTACTTGTCTGCACAGTCTTATTAGATTTCAGTTGGCTAAAACTTTTCATCTACAGTTGTGGTTTTTTTTTTAACAAAAGATACATTTTTATAATAATAATAAATAAAAAAAAGTCAAAAACTGCAACTCGGGGGACTTTAACTAGACTGAAACTAGTCTTTTTCAGAACTGAAGATTTTATTTTGATTTTCAATTTCATGTAAACTTGAAAAAGACTACCTTACAGAAAAAAATGGAAGAATTCACCTGCATTTTTCACACATACATATACACACATAGTCAGTGCCTGTTGTTAAGATCAGTGAAAGTTTTGCATTAGTCGGTGCCAGTGAGAGAGGCTCTGATTTGCTCTTTGGGTAGGATCCGTCATTTTTTTCTTACTTCTATCTGAAAAACTATTTCTCTTTTGGCATTTTTTCCCCCCTCAAAATTAGGTCTTTTTATTTCTTTTCTCTTACATAACAATTTGCATTTACTTTGTTTATAACAAGGAGAGAAAAGCTTTCACAAAGATAAAGGAGCACAGAGCCTTTCTCTCTTCCTTCCCTTCTTCCAAACGCTTAAAACCATCCCTTTCCTCATCAGATTATCTGGCAAACTTTCTGCCTGCTTGTGTATCCAGCTTGTAAACCCTGCTGGGGAAAGTCTCTCTCACCGTTTTCCCTCTGCAGCAGAGCACTGCAGGTACTCAGGGAGTAATTAATAAAAGCTCCTGCTATCAGCGTTGCCAGAGGAGCAGCGGGGAGAGACTGGCAGACACTGCAAATGTGTGCAACTGTGTAAGCAGCTGTTGGAAACCCAAGTATTTGGGGGCCACCACAGAAGCTCAAAGTTAGGGCCAGGTGCTCTTATGAAAAAGGGGCAGCCTCATTTTCCCGTAAGCGCTGAAGCTGGAGGCAGCACTGCATGGAGGAGCTGTACCTGTCACCTCTTGCAGAGGGAACACAGGCCACCCATGTGGTCACACAGCCCCGCAAGGGTGAGGTGGGAGAACTGTGGTTGTCCAGGCCCAGAGGAAGGAAAGAAATGGGATTGCTGTTGAAAATGCCTTAGCCAACCTCTCTGGGACCATAGGGTTCACTGCTCTTCCAGATAACCTTCCTCATCCAGAGGTTTAGAGAAATCCTGGTCCATCCATATGGCATTGGGTACCAGTGCTGAGTAACTGCGAGGACCGTCACCAGTTTTGTAACCTGTTGGTTTCTCATTGTACCAAATGCTTTTCTAAACACTAAGCCAGGCAAGGTAAACACAAACCTACCCAGCTTGTCAGTAAATGGCAAGTTTGACATGTTTTATATATAGCAACCTGATTCACTGCCTCGTGTAGGTGGAGTTAGGCAGGTTGAACATTTGTCTAGGGGAAGGCCTGATGGATGCTGTCCAGGCAGCTGTACCAGCGAGTGACTGCAGGTGAAGGCACCAAGACTCATTTTCTCATAGGAAAAAATGAGCAAAGGGCACACATAAGCATCCTCTTCAGCAAAGGAAGCTCACAGACATGGGGAAGTTAGGGAAAGACCTCAACACTAGTGAAAATCAGCAGAGCACCAACAGAGGAGTTGACGGGAGTTAGAAGGTTCAGGCTGAGGGCCCTGCTTTGTATAGGTGAAAAAAAAGGACTGATGGATTTGCTTTGGATGCCAGAGAGGTGGGACTCAGGTGGGATCTAACACAGACCTGCACCACTCTCTGGTTCTGGGAAAGGAGCAGTGGAACTGGGAGGTGGCTGTGGATGTAAGCTGAGGGACAGAGGCCCAGAAGGCAAAATGTTCCCTACACTCCTTTTTTTTTTCTTTTTTTCCTTACTGTGGCATTTAATGGAAGCAAAGACAGTTTGGGGTGCCTGAAGGCAACATAAGGACATTATCTTCGCTATTAGCAGGACTGAATATCTAAGCTGTTGATGCTGTTATGAAGAGCAGGTTTCCTGAAAAGTGTGTAGGCAGAAGTGGGCTAGTTCTGATGGCATGTGAAAAAGCAGCCACAATTTTTGCTAGGCCATCTGCACTCAGGCAGGTGAGATTCAGACGGGAATTAATGATAAGGAGAGTTAGCTCTTTCTCAGAGGAAGAGGCTATTGTTTCAGGGGAAAGCTGTGACTTTTAAGATTTTTCTTTGGCTCAAAAATCTTCTGTATTTATTACTGGCTATATATAGTCTTTCCCATTTTCTTAATCTTATTGACTGTTTATATCAATATCCTGCAACAGAGTTCCACGGGTCTCTTAGAGATAAGAGAGTATCCTTATCCTTTTATAAGCTAATGCTTTTTTAAATTCCATTAGGTGTCCTCTTGTTTTATTAAGGGCATCTGATTTCTCCTTCACACCATTCATTATTTTATATACCTCATTTCTATCATCTTTTACTGTTTTCCTTCCTAAATGAAAAAGTTCTGTTCTTAATCTTTTTGTTTAGAAATGCCCCCACATGTCTCTAATCATTTTTGTTGCCTCGGGCTATCTAGCGCCGTTATCTAGCACTCCCATCACTTTGTCTCGTTGGATCTTTTAAAGCTAGTTCTAAAGTCATTGGCATGAAGGAGACTGAAGGATGAGCTTGTGGCTAAAGAATATCACCCAAAGAGCCCAAAGTTCAGTTGCTGAATCTCCTGCCCTATGACCCTGGGATAATCATTTAACTACGGAGATCCACAGTTTCCCTTTAGTCCTAGGGAACCATGCTTGTAAATTTTCAAGAAAATATGTTAAGTGTTTCTGTATGGATGGATATTATTCTAGAAGCACAGCTGTATTCATAGGTATAGTAATTTCAATAGTTTTTCCACAGTGTGCCTGCTTGCGTGTTGATATTTCAAACTTCTTCCCAACCTTTTGATTGAACAGCACTCACTTGTTTTCTATTTCCTCTGATATTGGGTCCCAAACAAGTTAAATTGCACGTTTTTTCTTTGCTGTTCTATAGTGACCTTCATATGCAAAACATGAGTTATAGACTAGTTGGACCAAACCGATGCATGACTTTCACGCATCCCTCAAGAACCAATGCAGACCTGTTGAAGGTGAAAAGCAGAGTTCCATCCTTCCATCCTTTTCTGTGAAGAAACTGGTACATTCCTGAGACCCCTCACTCCATCCATGTTTAGCATGATGTAGGATCATTATGGAGATATTGCTTGCTTGTCTCCAGTCTAAATGCAGTGATTATCCATGACCCGTCAGGACTGATAAGGAGCCCAAGACTCATCTAACTGGTCCCCTCCTCAGACTTTCACAGTTTAGCCTGGCTCTTACATATTTCTGACATTCCACAAGCCCATTTCATGTGTGGGGCACTTCACTGACGTGCTCCATCTCTTGGTGTCCAGTTGTAGGAATGCGGGCTCCAGGATAGCAGCAGATGTGCGCCATAGTCCCACATGCTAGGAAGCTTGGCAAGCAAATGTGTACCCAGCTTGCAGCAACCTCTCGCCATCATGTACTGTGAAATGGTCATAAGCACTGGAGAAGATCTTGGAGATTTTTTTTTTTCAAACACCTTGCATTTCAGGCCACTACAAGGTTAACAGGAGAGCAAAGCAAGCTGCTTCTATATTAGCAATGTAAAATTAGGAATAACTAGAATTCTAGTTTAAACTGCATTTTATCATCTGTTCTTTATCTTCCTAGCCCCATCTCTCCCTTTCTACCCTCCTGTCCCTCTCTCCTTCTGTAAGCAGATAGTGAGCTAGCACTCCCACAAATACCATGGATGGCATGACCTTCTTTGCTGAACCTGCTCGTCTTTCCACGGCGGTCCCAGTTCATTCAGGCAGTTCTGGTCTCTCTGCAAAAGGACCAGTCCTACGAGACCCTCCTTAATAACCCCAGTCACACGAGCAGAGCTACTTTGGCTCAAGGGTTTTGCTGCACCAAGTATCTTTGCAGCTTTGAAAGAGGAAAAGGGGTGGTTTGGCCTGTGGTAGGGCTTGCAGGGCCCTTCCTCTTTATTTTTTTCCCCTTATGGCTTATAGCTGGCATTTTGTCAGAGCCTTCTGCTCACTAGCATTCCCATGGCACATGAACACGCTCAAAGGAAAAATCTCCTGTGAGAAGTCAGTGGGCTTCATTAGATTTTCAAAGTGGAGAGCTGTGATCCTCCTTGCCCCTCTCCACGGGCAGCTGGCCCTGCCAGACTCTGACTGCTTATGTGAACATTTGATAAATCTCACTGTGGACTACATTTGCTCTTTCACCCAAGCAGTTATCACACACATTTCCCTAACACTTTAAAATTATGCCTGCCAAACATTTTCTGATGTAAAGTTAAAAGTCATCTATTACTGAAGTGATTTTTCAGCCCTTGTGGGCATGTTTTCCTTTCCTCTTTCTTTTTTTTTTTTTCCTTGCATAGTTCAGATAGTTTCAAGCTCTTTTAAACAGGCTGCCAAGGGTCAATTTCTATGTATGTCCAATACATATATATTTTTAAGATTGTTCCGTGCCCCAGAAATATATTGGTGCTGGTCTTCTGTTGTACATCTCTTTTTGAAGTAGAAGTCAAGTGAGTGTAATGGTGCCTTACTATGGGAGCCACAGAGTACTTAGTATAAAGCCTTCCCCTCCACGCAGGTCTCAGCCTTGCACATACCCCATGAGGGCCACTTTTCTGTTTGACTGCGATGAGCCACAGCCAACTAGACCCAGAGGGTAGCCCAAAAGCCCCATAGAGCTGTGCTGGAGTCAACGGCGCCCTTTCTGGAGTGGTGGGAGTTTATTTCTCTCTAAAAGCCTCTTTTCTGCTCCAGGTTCCAGAGTTGTGGTTTTCTTTTCGTTTTTTGAAGCACATTAAGGCATTTTGTCGTACCATAGAGGGGAGATGGTTAAACATATATGCCCGTTGGCTTTAAACCAGGGCTTTTTCTTACTCTTTTCCCACTGTTTTGTTTAGCAAACATCATTAAATGCACTGGGGATGTGAAAAAGAAAAAAAAAAGAAAAAAGAAAGAAAGAAGAAAAGAAAAAAAAAGAGAGAAAAAACAACCCCTCCCTTCCTGGAGACTGTCAGCCCAATAACACATCCAGCTCTTTCCCCAAACCCTGCTACTGCCCATGAATTTACTGGAGCATGCTTCAGCATCAAATGGACCGACCAATTTGAATATGTCATTTCCCCTCCAAGTGCCTTGGCAAGACTCTTGTTTCAGATTGCATGTGCTGTTTGTGCGTGTCACAACTGCATTTCATGCAGCATCTAGAAGTGTAGGGCTTGGGGTCCAGGCCAGTATTAAATAATAAGCAAATGCAAATACCCACCTCCCCCAGTTAAACTCAAAAAAAAAAAAAAAAAAAAAAAACCTTGAAACATCATACAAAGCTTTCCAGGGTGGAGAGGGAAATCCAAGAACCAGCTAACGCCTAAACCGTTCTGCAATTATAAGATAATCCTTTCAATTTGGGGGATTTGGAGGGAGGAGAGGGCAGGGAACGGAGGAGGAAACTGGTGTGAAGCAAAGACATTGCAGCCCTCAGCCTCAGCATGGAACTACTTAAGCACAGCATAATTGCATCGCAGAAGGTATGCATACCCCGAAACCAAAAAGGAAGCAGGAAGGCAAGAAAAAACAAACACTGTATGATGAACCAAACAGGTAACCTTCAGGAACAGGAAATCTAGCCCTGGCTCACCCGAAAGAAAGGAACGTAAATTGGCAAGGGAAAAGAATGAGAGATGGGAAGCAGGAGGACGGAGGGTAAATTTCAAAAGCAAACGGACCAATGCCTACAAACAAAGGCAAAATAAAGATGTCTGAGAGAGAATTGGTGGGTCTGAGAATTAAAAGCACAATTGAAAATGACAGGGCTATTAGAGACTAAATTATATCCTCCCATCATTCTTCGCTTGTTCATACCCCCTCCCTACATTTTTATTTAATTACTAAAGATGGGGTCCTGTCAAATACTGAGGTATCAGAAGAGAAAGTGTAGCATTGACATGCTAAAGCCTCTTAGAGCAGATGGTATTAATCAAGGCTGATAGCTGTTAACAAAATCGTGCAACTTCCTCTTAAAATAGACTATTATGCAGTACCAAATAAATGGAACATGGTACATATTTTACTTTAAAATCAAGGTCATCTTCACAGCCAAATGAGAGAGAAAGAAAAAAAAGAAAGAAAGGCTGAAATATAAATTAGTGAGTTATAAAACCTGCACATGTGCTTAATGATGTCTATATTAAAGCAGCTAGTTTAGTAATGGAAAAATGTGTCTTTTTGACTTCTTGAAAAAAAATCCTCAAGTAGTACCTTGAGTACCTCAAAAAGTACCTCAACAGATCCATGCATTATGCAGAAGCATTTTATGTTAATTTTAGAGGAAATTTCAAAAAGTCTTTGATTACTTTTCTCATAAGATGTTCTGAAGAAAATGAAGTGGTTATGAGGTGAACTACAAAATTTTGTCCAATGACCTGTTTCTTTCTTTTTTTTTTATTAAGCAAATCAAAATGGAGAGTTAGGATAGCAAGTTTAACAAGATAACTGTGGCAGAATAGCCACAGATAGCTGCTGCTGGTGGTTTTCTGGAAATAATTGCAGGTTATGAAACCCCTGTGCTGCATGAGAGCAGAGTGGTGCTGGAAGGGGAGTCCTTGGCTCTGGGGGGTTGAAGACAGGGCAGCCGGGGCGCTCTGCAGCCCTGCAGCAGCCCTGGAAGGGACCCAAAATGGACAGAGGACTTGGACAGCCGCACAAGCAGGACAAGTGTTCACTCTGGCTCTGTGAGAACTCTTTTTTTATTATTATTTATTTACCAGATTTTTGCTTAGTTGCTGTTTTATTTATTAATTGTGTGATGCTGGAGGACTATGCAGGTATGTTAGGCGTTTGATCAACTCATAGTGAGCACCATGAGAGGAACCGTAGGGCATAGAAATCTTTGTTACAAAAGGAAAATTTGGACTTATGCTTTCAAGTCAAAATCTAGCGTGTGAAAGTACAATCCACTCCCATGTCATTTTTGTTCTTTGCAATGCAAACCCAAAACTTAATGAAACATTACTAAACTGTGTAATGCAAAGATTCCCCCCATTGTTTTTGACTAATTTCTTCCTGCTTACTCTTGTAGTGGGCATGTTCTGCTGCAAAACTGCTCGTGCAAAATGTTCATTTCATTATAGCATTATTTGAAATTTTGTCAATTCTTGGGTGGTCAAGAGAGAAATTAGCTTGAACTAGAAGTTCTAGTTTATGGAAAATTAATAGGACATGATTAAAGCACCAAGTAAACTCCTTTCATCTTACAGCAAATGTGATATTTGCAGGATGTGAGGATTACAAGTGGTTTGTGAATAACTAGAGTTCAAAATACTCATATTTGTAGTTTTGTGTTTGCTAGCATTTCAATGTCCAAAATTCACCAGAGAAAATTAGAGAGGGAGATCACTTAGAGAAGAAACTAAAACTTTATTATTACAGAAAGCACAGTGGAGAAATGGAAAATGAGTTTTGTTCTTGTTGCCATAGACTATTTTATAGGACACTGCATTTGAAAATCCTGCATTTGACTTGTGGTTTTGTCTAACAGGACTGATAATGTTAGATGCTTAATCCCTAACTTGTGAGAGTGCCAAGATGCCAGGCTTTACAGCCTTTGCCAGCAAATAGGAAGCATGCAATGTGTAACAAACTTCTCACAAACTCCTTTGCAGATATTTCCAGGGTAATATCTATTTTTATGTACATGCAAGATGGTGAGGAAGGAAAGAGAACAGTCAGAGCACTGTTTTTCCTTTTGATCACAGGAACAGATCGTGTTATCTCCATAAGTGACTGCACATCTTTAAAGATATTCAGCGTATTAATGAATTTTGGCACTCATATCTGCCAGCCACAAAATAGCAATCTGGGAGCTGCTCAGAGCATCCCTCGCTCTTGCATTGGTGCTGATGGAGTGGCCCAAACCTCACAGGATGAAACCTGCTGTGTTTAGCTGCACAAAGGGAGTTCCCCTGTTTCCCTGATTGTCTACTGCATTTGCAAGCAAGTGTTTCACTGAAGGTATTAATAGCTGCTATCAATTGCATCTGTAGGTTGGTTACAGATCTGTAGGTTGGTTACAGGTTAAAACTGATCACTAGACAGAAAAAACAACTACGCCCTGTGAAGTGCAAAAACAGAGCAGCGAGAATCGTCCTACCAAGGCAAAGAGCTGAATATTGGGGTCTGTTCAAAAGCAGCAGTCACAGAGCAGACTGAGTCTTTCCTCACCACCAGTGGAGGGTGAAGGGATGGCTTGGTGAACTGTGTATTTATGACAGGGTACAGGTAGACAGTTAAAGAGAGAAGTGTTTTTTATGTGGTACTATAGGCAAAAAGGAGAGAAACAGATTCCCAAGGGCCACAGATTAGCCCAGAGAGGCAGCCCTGAAGGCTGTGTCTCCGCTGTGCTCGGGAGCACACATCTCTCTTATCGTGAGTAGATGGCACCAAACATAGCTGGTGTTCAAAGTGGCAAGGCACAATTGCAAACCCTCGTGTTCTGACCTCTTTGCAAGTCTCGAAGAAAGGAGGACTCTGCTATTCACATCTTCTCTCTGAGCCACAGCAATATATCCGTATCCCATTGACTTCAAACTATATATTTTTTTTAATGAAATAACCACAAAACAACACCATAACAAAAATAGACATTTCATCTGTGGCAGTTCTTATCTGCACATTTCAAAGCACATTTAATAGGGAAGGTGTTTAGCTGTGGATGTATTTTACAAAGAGGGAAAGTGCTGCACAGAAGATGAAGTAGCCCATACAGATTTGCACAGGAGCATTAGGCTAAGTCAGGGAAGGCTTCCGAAAAGAACATGGAAGTGAGGAGAAATGGGAATAAAGTCCCTGCATTTCAGTAGTGAGAGGCACCCACTGCCATATCCACCATTTGTTTAGTGCATTAAGACACATACTTCAAAAAAAGACAAGTATTTAATTAACTACTGAGCTGGCTCTGCAGTTCCTCTACAGGATGAAAACAAACACTTAAACAAGCCTCTCCTGCCAACCGCACCCAACACCTACTCACTTACAACAGATGGATAAGCACCACGACCAGATGTCAAAATGATACAGAATTTGACATTGCACAAGAAACTCTAGCACATTACAGAAAATAACTGCTCCCACGATAGCATTATTTAAATGCCACATTGCACTGATCCATTTTTGAAGTGATGTGTATGAGATTCACCCACAGAATCCAGACAGCAAACCTGCTAAAGTTTTTCCATGTCTTTTAATGGTCTTGCCTAAATTTCCCCTGCACTCCAAGAATGGGAAGACCGTCTGAAAATGAATGCAGAAATGTCTGCAGTCCAAGAGGGACGAGATAGCTGACTCCTGTGCCTCAGAATAGCTTTGATTACACCTGCTTTTGTAATGCACAGCAAAGAGTCTCCTTCTTTGGAGATCTTTAAAACCCACTTGGATGCAGCCCTGTGCCACGTGCTCTAGGTGACCCTGTGTGAGCAGGGGGGTTGGACTCGATGACCTCTGAGGTCCCTTCCAACCTTGGGCATTCTATGATTCTATGAAAAGTTGGGCTGCTTCCTTTATATCATTTGCCGTGCTTTATTTACAAGTGCTTTAACACCAGCTTAGTACTATTTTGTCTTTTTAAGCAGTATAATCGGTTGAACTACTTGTCCAAATATTAGAGTTTAGCCATATTTCACTTAAAAACTTTTCAACAATTTAGAGTTATTTTTTCTGTTTAGTCCTGGCTTTGAGCATTAAGATAATCAGTCATCTAATATGCTACAAAGCCAATTTGCTTCTATGTGCACCAATGCTCCACATACACATTTTAACTTAAGACTAAAGCTCTTCCTTACTCATTTGTTTCATGTTAATACAGAGCTGCAAAAATTACAAATTCATTAGCTTTCTGTGAGAAATGTGTGGGAAAATATGCAGAAATAACATTAAAAGAAAAATGGATCAATGGATAATTTTTTTAAAATATCCTTTCTTCCCTTATTTTAAAATCAGTTTTCTAAAGATAAATCTTTTTATGTATGAAGAAAAAAAGAAGTCAAAATTAAATGTGTAGTCTTTTCTAAATTGTTTGATTCCTCCTTGTGGCTAAATCTATTTGCTGAATATGATCTGAACTCATAGATTTTTTATCATTTTGATATTTTCAATAAATAATAAAATCTATCATTCTAAATGTTTTAAAAACCTGTAGAATTGAATTCCAAGTTGCTGGCCTTTTACAAAGAAAGGGGTAATGAGCAGGACTCAGAAAATAATTTCAGTTTTTGTATATTACTTTTGTGAAGCATATAGAAGAATACTGCAAATGGTTCTGACACCTTCATTTCTTAAAGAGTGTTGACAAACTGAAGGACTTGCAAAAAGAAGCCAGACAAATGAGTTCAAGTTTCGATAAAGAGCCTTACACAGAAAACTATACAGATTTCAATCCGTTTAGCTTATCAGAAAGAAGATTGAAAGCTGGCTTGATTACAGTGTACAAATATCTGCAAGGGAAGGCAAGGCAAAGATACTGAGTTATACAAGTTCTTTAAGGTAACAGGTAAAAGCATAGCCAAATTCATGTTAGATGTTAAAAATAGATACATTCAAACAAGAAAAGTCTGAAAAAAATTAAGGAAGTGTAGGGAAAAAACAGAAAATAATAAAAGAAGAGTTGGATTCTTCATTTCTTTTTAAGCTCACATTGAAACTGGATGCTCTTTCAGGAGACAGGCTTTATCTAAGGCAAGTAGTTTAAACCCCAGCAAGGCATCAGGTCAATACTGGGGTAATTCACTGAAAGTTAAAGAACAAGGAAATTCGGGATCTAAGATTGGAAGAGTATTTGCTGGTTTTCAGCTCATGAAGTAGATCCCACTAGTGATGCAAAAAGTGGAATTAAAAATTTTGTTGAGGGAATTAGTCAGAATTTTGTGGCAGCATGGCAGAGGTCATGTCATGTCCCATGACAGGGACCAGGGAGGCAACAGGAGGGGTTACACAGTGCTGGGCTGCAGCTTCCTCCAGGATAGGGCGTCTGAGATTCCCTTGGCCTCAGCCTCCATAGAAGACAGGCCAAAAGACTGCTAATTTGTGAAGGCAGTGTGTAATGGCTTTGGTTGTAATAAAAATGTTTAATAATGACAACATGCAGCACTTAAAATGATTTTCATCAGCAACTCTGTGGACATTTCAAGGTTAAGTGCTTCAAGAAATGGCACATATTGCTGTCTTTGAAAAGTTACTGTTGGCTTTAGTTCTTTCAGAAATGCCAGGTTATCACAAATGAAAGCCTCTCCAGCTGATTACAGGCACAACCAATAAGTAAATATACAAATAGATAGCAGGTATTTTGAGATATTTTTATTTCCTTGTCTCTTCCCCTCCAAATTTGACAAGCGAAAAAGCATCAGCATCAACCATGTGGTTTATTGTGTGCAAGTTTTTGTCCAGAAAGAATCATCAAGCCTGGTAGATAAGATATATCAAAGATCTTTTAAAGGGATGAGGTTGGCTTGAAATAGAAGTAGAAAGACAAACTGAATCATTTTGCAGGATACACCGTGCAAGTAAAGTCTTTCAAAGATTCTTTATACATCAAGGCAGATGAGAGATCAAAGGACCATCATGATTCCCATTCCATCAGAAATCGGAAACCCAAAATAAGATTATTATACACTAATTACTGACATCTACTAGAAAGGGTTTCATTGGCAATGACATATAGACAGGTCTGAAAAAGTGTAAAAAGATGATAAGTGTATAAATTGAACTGTTATGTTTCTGAACTTGTTTTGCTATTAGCTCTGGGTATTGGTATTTCTCCTAGCATTTTTTAAGACAGGACAAATAAAAGACAACTGCTCAAATGGTAAAATGCTAGAAAGAGATTTTCTCCTCTCTCCTAACAACGCTCGGGAGAGACTTGGTAGGAAAATAAAATACTAGAAATATGTAAATATACATAAGTTACGCCTTCTATAAAATATGTCTTAGAAAACAATGCTGCTATTTATGGCAAAACAATTAGAATTAATTTACTAGCATACAAAATCTATTCATTTTAATGGAAAAAGTTCTCAGATATGCTTCAAAGCCTGTATCTGTTATTGAAAATTGACAACAAAAGTGTATATATTTATTATCACTATGCAAGTTCTCCTTTCCTCATGTGTAAGATTTTTAAAAATTATCTTCACCATAATGTAGATTTCTCCCTCTGCCTCTTCCCTGCTCCCTGAAAAAGGAATAATATTCTTAAGAATAAATATAGAGAAACACTGTGTAAAAAAAAAAAAAAAAAACAAAAAAAAAAAACCCCACAAAACATTCTGGAGCTTCCTCAAGATTAGAGAAAACTTTCAAAGATATATGTGCATGCATACATACATTTATGTGTCTATATATATGCCATATATATGATGCACATTTACTATAAAATTTGTACTTAATATAAACCTCTATAAATACAATGTATGGACTGTGTATGTGTGTACATATACATATACACATATCCATATATATATAAATTGAACAAGAAACTATGCATCACTTTTGCTTTACCTGCATATCTAAATATGTCTTAGGTTGAGGAGGTCACCTTAACTTTAGCCAAAGTACGATTCCAGCATAGGAATGTACTTAGGCATGTGCCTAAACTTGTTTACAGAACCAAAATTTCGTGAAGAGATAATACACATGTCTACCTTTGTTATCATGTCAGTTTAGAGCAGCTAAATATACGGCCCATTGCCTTCAGACTCTCCTTCATTCAAGTAACCACATCTCTACTCTTACTTTTCTTGAGCTGAACTGGTTGCTGCTTCTCTCCTTCTTCATCAGATGTATCGCAGAGATATCTAGAATCTGACTCATACAGCTCAGACCCATACCTAAATCTATATTCTCCTTTCTCCTTTCCTCCCACTTAGTCCTTGACGGAAGTCTCATGTTTGTTAAAAAGCTACTAGAACTCCTTTCCCCACTGATAGAGAAGTAATAAAGTATCTTCAAAAGATGACAGTATATGAACAACAAGAGAAAACTTTTTTTCCACATCCAGTGCATTTTCTGTGGAAGCCCCAGGAGCTGTACTTGAATTTTCATTTCTTACTGGTGGTTATACAAAGCTGGTTACTATTTTACTGGAGTTTTTAAAATGCAAATTCAACAGAAACTTTTCATTTTGTAAGAAGAAAAGAAACCTCTACTTTGCTTTTAAGCTGCATTTTGGGAGAGCATTTTGATATCCTTGTTTTATTATTTTCCCACAGGTTTTAGGTAAACTACTTTTCAACACACTGCTTGATTTATCTAAGACGTGACAACGTCATTTCTGGACAGTGTTTCTGAAAAAGGATTTTATAGAAGATTTGGATTAGTCCCAGATCTTTCCCAGTTCTGGCAGTTCCACCTCATATCCACTTAAATTAGGCTGCCAGGACATTAAAGCCAGAAAAAAAAAAAAAAAGATATATTCCTGGTTCAATGTACATATGCAATCCATGGTACATTTCTCCCACTTGGGGTTTATGACTGACAGATAAGCTTTTATAATACTTATAACACATCTAATACTTGCCATAACATCTAGTCCAATACTCTGCTCCAGCAGGGTCACCTAGAGCACTTTGCCCAGGAACCTGTCCAAAGAGCTGTTAAATTTCTCCAAGGACGGAAAATTCATAACCTTGCTGGAAAATCAGTTCTACTGCTCAGTCACCCTCACAGTAAAGAGTTCTTTTTGTCATGCTCAGATGGACCTTCTCGTGTTTCAGTTTCTGCCTGTGGCCTCTCCTCCTAACTTGGCACACTACTGTAAAGAGACTGACCCCATTCTGTTTACACACTCCTTTCAGTTACTTATAAAACTTGACAAAATCCCCCTCAGGCTTCTCTACTCCAGGCTGAACAGCTCCGGTTCTCTCAGCTTGTCCTTAGAGGAGAGAAGCTCCAACCCCTTCATCATCCTAGTGGCCCTTTGCTGGACTTGTTCAAATAGCTCCATGTCCCTCTTGTACTGGGGAGTCTGGAAATGGACACAGCTCTGCAGATGTGGCCTCCCCAGGGCTGAGCAGAGTGGAAGGATCACCTCCTTTCACCTGCTGGCAATGCTCTGCCTAATGCAGCCTGGGAGACCATTGGCCTTCTGGGCCAAAAGCGTAAATTGCTGGCTCGTGGTCAACTTACAGAATCATAATGGTTGGAAAAGACCTGCAAGATCATAGAGTCCAACCAACATACCCGTTAAACTTGTCGTCAACCAGGACTCTGAAATCTCTCTTCACAGAGCTGCTTTCCAGGGGGTCAGTGCCCAGCTTGCGCTGGTACGGGGCATTATTCCTCCCTAGGTGCAGGATCTTGCACTTGGCTTTGTCAAACTTCATGAGCTTCCTCTATGCCAACTGTCCAGCCTGTTGTGTACTTTTGGAAAGGCAGCATAGCCCTCTGGTGTACCAAACATTCCTCCAAGTTTTGAGTCATCAAGAAACTTGCTGAACGTGTCCTATTTCCCTTCATCTAGGTCATTGATGAATAAGTTGAACAAGACTGGAAGATCTTAGAAATCCCTGGGAGATACTGTTAGCCATAAGCCTCCAAATACACTCCAGGCCAGTGAGCACAACCCTCTGAGCTCTTGCTATTCAGCCATTCTCACTGTCTGCTTATCCAGATCACACTTACTAAGTTTGTCTATGAGGATATTATGGGAGACAGAGTTGAAAGGTTTCCTGAAGTTCAGGTAAACATCCACCGCTCTCCCTTCATCTACCTAGCCAGTCATTCCATCACAGAAGGCTATCAGATTCCTTAAGCATGATTTCTGCTTTATGAGATCATGCTAACTATTCCTGAGAACCTTTCTATCTTTTACATGCCTAGTGAGGGCATCCAGAATGAGTTGCTCCATCATCTTTCCAGGGACCAAGGTGAGGATGGCTGGTCTGTAGTTGCCTGGGTCCCCTTTATTGCCCTTTTTGAAGACTAGAATGACATTGGCTTTCTTCCAGTCCTCAAGCACCTCTTTTTCAGGCATCATGATGACCTTTCAAAGCTGCCAGCTCCTTCAGCACTTGTGGGTGCATCTCATCAAGGCCCATGGATCTATGGGTGACAGGCTTGCCTAAATGAACTCCACCTAATCATCTTTGACCAAGGAAAGTTTTCTTTTCTCCAGATTTTTTCCTTGGTATCCAAGGTTTGGGATTCCTGAGGGTTTCTCTTAGCAGTAAACACTGAAGTAAAGAAGGCATTCAGTAACTCTACCTTTTCTGCATTCTTTGTTACCAGGGTTCCTGCCCCATTCAGTGGTGGGCTCACACTTTCTCCAGTTTTCCTTTTGTTGTTGATATACTCAAAACCCTTCTTGCTGCCCCTGACATCCCTTGTCAGGTTAAATTCCAAATTGGCTTTGACCTTCCTAGTCCTATTCCTGCATACTCAGAAGATGTTCCTAAAATTCTCCCAAGTGGTTTATCTCTTCTACCTTCTGTTCACTTCCTCCTTCTAGATATCCTGTCTATCTGCTGTTTACCTTCTCAAATGTTATGCAGCTTGCTGACTTCCTTCTGTAACTGGTGACACAACTTGCCAACGGCAGTTTACCTTCTGCAGAAAAGTTGACTGTCGCTCCAGCCCCACAGAGGGGCCCTTGGCACTCCCTGCTGGCTGCAGACTTGCAGAGTTGCATCTGCTTCTAGAAGGTCAAGGTGGAAGCCTCTCACATGGCTGATGCAGGGATTCCAACAGCCTCTGAGGAATGAGCTCTGTGGTGTGTCATAACTTTATCTGAGGCAGTGTACTCTGTTACTGGTGATGAAGTTACCTTCTTTGTGGCCTTCTGTGTGAACTGTTCTGCAATGTTTTCAATCTGTTCACTGCCTCTGTTCACAGCCACTCTTAGCTGTGCAGTAGTAGATTAGCTGAAGATAAAATAATTATAATTAGCACCATCTTTAAGTCTGATATTGTACCATTAACATACCCACTTTTTCCCCACTTTGCACAGTTGAATATTGCAAATAGAGATGTGGAGTAATGGAATCTACAGAAATGCTGTCATATATGAGTTTTAGACTCCTGTACAGAAACATCTCTCTGTCCAGGAGTCTTCTGGTTTGAACATTGTGCAAGGGATATTAAACGTAACCTGGAAAGAATTTATAAATATTTTAATCATTATCATCATTTTTCTGTCTATGAAGTCAGTCCACCAAATTCAAAGCTTTCCTAATAAAGTCTAGGCATTTTTCACATTTTTCAAGTGGCATTTTCATTTATTTTTTTCCAGCATGAAATTATACAAATTATTTACAAGATATACTCCAAATCTATGACTCCTAAAAAAGACTGAAAATTAGCAGAGTCTAATAAAATTTATGCATGACTTACTATTGACACTGACTATCCAAAGGAAAAACAAATATTGTAATCAATTCTCTTTAAAAAACCATCTCTAAGTTAGTGTTGCATGAAATAAGACTTGCTCATGTTGTACTAGATAGAGCTGTGAGAAATATTTCCTGTAGTTAAAAAACATGCCAGTTTCAGATTTTCCAAAAACATAACATTCTTGGCATGAAATTTTAAATATTAAAAAAATCAAAGCTGTAAGGTAATTTATTATTTGATGAGAACGTGGGGACGTTAGAATGCATACAAGTAACTGATTTCTCTTAAGCTATTCTCTTAAGATATTTTCTTAAGATATTTTCTTTAAGTTTTCTCTTAAGATATTTTGCTTCTGTTTGAATACAATGAATCATAGTATATAGAAGAAGAAAACATCTCAGGACATGAGTTCAGTTTGACCTCTTGAATTGAGTATTATTGTAACCACTCAAGTGATTAGAGTTATAAATGAGCTTAATGTATCACTGAATCAGAGCTTTAATGCTTTTTAACACCAGAATCCAAACAGGCAGCACCAATACCAGGCAATACTTTGCAAGAGAGGAAGGTGAGAGGAGGAATTTTTGATACCTTGAAGGTACTTTTGACACCTTTTGATGCCTGTTTTCATTCTACATAACTGGATTACAATCTGATCAGGGGGTTCTATTTGGTGAGCTTAAATATGTGTAAAAGTACATGAACAAGCGCAGGAATGGAAATACGGTTCATCAGAATTTGTAGCAAAAATTCTGGCAGAAAAAAAACTTCAATAAAATTATGCTAGTTGTCTTTGAATCAATCTCTTGGCTAGAAGAAATTATGGCAACCAAAGATTTGTCCTAAAAAAAAAAAGTCAGTCTTCTGAAATTTATGTGCAAATTCTCAATACATCTAGGGTCATAATTCATAATAAAATAGCCAACAAAAGCCCATGACATTGCACTAAACTCATTCCTTGTGCCTCAGGCAGATTAAGTAGCATCTGCTATATAGCTATTATTGACATAATAGAACTAGTAAATATGTGGCGTTTCGTACTAGAGCAAAATTGCAATTTTTCATTACGATGTTTTCCTATGAAAACAAAGAAAAAGAATTTTACTGAGTCTGAGGAGAGACAGAGAAATTCCATCCATAAAAAGCTGCTTAGCAGGAAGAACTCTCCAAACAAACAGTAAGTCAGTACTGGAAAATGAAGTAACAAAAAGATAAAACTCAAAGCAGGTTGTAATGTTCAGGCTGTGCATTAGGAAAAATTATTCCACCACAAAGGTAGCAAGTGCTCAAGGAGGTGGTTATACTAGACAAGCATATTTGTTTTTGTCTTTGTTGTGTCATTAAATGATCTTTGCAACATCCCAGCCTCAGAAGAATTCATTCAAAGAAATCACCAACTCCGGTGAATGTAAGTGAATTTTACACAAGTTTTACTCTCTGAAGATTACAATGTTGTTGGCTTTGATTAGGAAAAACACAGCTGAAATTACAATTCTTTATATGGACCTTCCATTACATTTCTTTCACTTACAACAAAACCACTCATCATTCTAGAAGTACTACCAATGTATAAGATCAAGACAGTTACATACATGGGACATTCCAAACATAAATCAAGAATGCATTTCTCAACATCAAGCTGATGATTTTATTTTGCTCATATTTATCCAACTACAACCAATGTAGTTTTCTATTGCCCCTGTCCCCCCAACCCCCCCTTTTTTTCTTCTTCAGAAAATCAGTCATGTTACCTAATTAAAGGACTCATCTCAAATACTTTTTCAGATCACTAAGAATTTTGCCCATGGAAGTAGACTGCACAACTCAACTAGTTTCAATTGCTTTTGTGTATTAAAAGAAGCTCTATTCTCATACCCTCAAAACAGAAGTAGTTACCAATATTTAGTGGTATTTTTTATTATCATGTTGCACCCTCTGTATGTGGGGTCAACTGCCTTTGACATAGCTTGCAATGTCAACAGATCACAAGCTAATCTTTCAGATAAGATGCTATGATACTCGAAGTTTTAAAATATTTTCCTTAACCAAATCAAAAAGGGTCAAATATCTAGTATGCAAAACTATTTAAAGTAATTTTGGAACTCTTAGTATCTATTGATTATTGTTAGGGGGTGGCTGAAGTATAGGAAAACTTGATGAAGGGAAATGAGGTAACTATCCCTAAAATTGGGGTGGGGAGAAGAAAAGAAGCAAAGGTGGATCAAGCTACTTTTCAATTTCCATCCAATACTCAATACATTATTTAATATCACCTAAAAATAAAAAAGGAAGATGAACAACAGCCTGTAAATTCACTGAAAGTACGAAGAAGTCTAGAGGTAAACACCAAAGCTGAAAATGTGATTTGAAAATCATTCCAGAAGTAGTTATCAACAACTTAATGCTAAAATTGAAAGCATCACCGCACAGTTTTTCAGATAATCCTCCTTACTTATAGCATTAATCTATACTTTCAATAAAGTCTGGAGGACCGAATATAGCATATGCTTACTAAATATTATTGGTGCCAGACTGGGAGTGATACTGAGTACAGTGCAAAGCGCAGAACTCAAAAGGAGGCAAGGGCTGGTAGAGATAACAACTTAACCAGGGCAGATGTAAATCAATTAAAACAGAATTGCAACAAGATTATTACAACAGAAATATAACAATCAGAAGCTGCCTATCAGCCAATAAGATCACATAATGTAACACTGTATAAAGACCTTACATCCTGGAAGGAATTTACAGGATGTAAATAGACATACAGCCTGCAGGACACAGAATACAAGGCTTCAGTCTTACCCAGCATCGGAACAGGCTCAAAGTGTTGTGTCTATGCACGGAATTCAATAAAAGTTATAAATAACTGGAAGGAGTTCAGAGGAGACCAGTGGGAATAGTTAGACTCTTCAGAATATGAATTAAATGGCAGGTTAAGCAAACCAGCTCCATTTCTATTCTATTGAAGGGAAGCAAAAAAAAAAAAAAAAAAAAAGCTACAGTGAAGGAATAGTTAAATAATACTGTTAAAATATGTACAAAAACCACTTTTTTTTTTCTCATTTTTTTCCCCATGATCTTGTTCATTAAAGTAGGAAATAACAGGCTTGAAGAGAGTCATGGGAGTTTCAAAATAGCTTTTGCAGAAAGCTATAAGCATGCTGAAATACAAGAGTTGCCTGCAAATACTACGGAGTCTCCATTATTAGGAAGCTTTTTTAGTAGCCCTAAGGACTGACACAGAAACAGTTGATCTTGCCTTGGAATAGGACGATGAAATTAATGATCTGTCCAGGTCCTTTCTAGTTATATGATGACATAGCAACCAAACATAGTTCAAGTTACCCAAAGACTAAATGGACAAACTGGAGGTTTGCGAGGAAATTACTGTGAAAGAAAACTAGTTGTGGCAAACCCAAGGTTACTTTCAACCTCACAGTGGTCAGGTTATATTCAAATGTTCACAGGGATGAACGGTTAGACATTACCATCAAAGCAGAAGAAACTGACTCACAAAGAAATAGACTGAAAAAGTGGTGAAGAAAGAAAATGAATGTACTCTGATAAAAAAAATCTGTCCAATATAGGGTTAAAATAATTCAAGTCCAATTATAATTCAAGTTCATATGAAGCCTAAAAACTCATGGGAAAGATTGAGGAGTACAACAAGTGAAAACAATATCTAAAGGGGAAATGACAACTCAGGACCTGCTAAATTGTTCACTACCATATATGATGCCCACACTGGTCTTATCAAGACAAACTGTTCTACTTGCACCTGGTTCATCCAATTAAGATTCCATTGGCCACTGTACAAGGTAAAGTCTCATATATATTCTCCCATGAGTAAGTGAATTTTTCCTCTTTTCCTCTTGCTACAGAGAAGAGAGAGTCTATGAGAAACATCTGGTATGAACTATTATCCATCATTAGATGGGGCAGCAGAGTCTTATTTAACTTATTTAACTAGTGGGGAATAAATAAGCACAGCACTGAGCTTGCTGAGAAACATCTTTTCCTTAGACTTTCCTTATGTTTAAATTGTGATTGGTAATAGTGTCATTGGGAAAAAGAACATTTTTAATGTCATTGAAGAATGGTAAGATTTACCTGGATAAGATTCCGATTTGGAGTCCTGGTAGCTCAAGCAGGAGTGAGTGTTTGGGAAGCAGGTGAGAAAAAAGCATGCTAAGAAAGAAATGTGGTGGGCAGAAGATATGCAAACAAAATAGGCTTTGCCTGTAACAGAAATGATGTGGTAGGGAGATAGCTAAACAAAAAGACACAATACTGTAGAGGCTGCTGCTAGACATATGTGGCCCAACAAGGGCACGCAGGCATAAGGAAGCAATAAAGAGGCTCCTGTGAGCGTGAACTCAGTTTAGTAACTCAGCTTCTAAATCAGCAACTCAACCTAGTACCCAGGAGGTACCTCCTCAGTGCACCATGGACAAGGCAAGCAAATCGTGAGCTAAGATCTTGTTTGATTTCTCACACTCAAATCCCCAAACAGCCCAGAGATGCAACTGACATGGCTATAAATTGTCTATGGATGCGTCCACAGAAGTTAGTATGCAGTGCACAGGCCTTTACAGCAGGTTGACCAGAAGTGGAGACCAATGCCTTCTTTTTATGCTTAGTGTCTGAAATGCGTAAGTGTTGATGTGTGCAAAAGGAAAAAGCCTCTTTGGCCTTAGCCTACGAGTGTGGAAGGTTTCACCGCCTTATTTATGAGAGGCCGGTGTTAGATGAAATTGACCATAAACTACTTAATGTTCTTGCCAAAAAAGGTCTGACAAACACTCTCATCATGAATATAGAGGGCTTTTTTTCAACTCCAAATGTAGGATTTGCAAATTGAATGCAAACCTTAGAAAGATTTGTGGAAGGAGGCTTACTCTCCAGAGCATTTCAGCAAAATAAAGCAGTGGGGCAAAGTCCAGAACTAAATTAAACACATCTAGGTCCGAGGAAAAGAAAACGTATAGACATCAACCACCAGCTGTCCAATCCCAGATAAAATATAAATGGCAATTATCAGAGCTATGGCTAAGGATGCAGAAAGTAATGAAGGCTGGGATCACAGCCCCATTATCAATTTGAAGGACAGCAGGTGGCACTAAATGAGGTTTTATTTAAAGGCACAAGATGGTAAATCCTAAAGGGATGACATTTAAAGACCTATAGGAGCATAAGAAGTTGACACTCACTGACATAGACTAAAAGCTCCATTACCTTGTGCTTAACAGTAGTCACTAGTACATGCTTAACAAAGAGCCGACATGCTCTGCTTTGATGTTTTGTCAAAACTACCAAGATTTCGATAGTTTAGGGACCTGAGGAGATAGAGGGCTGTGAACTGAACCACAGAATCATTAGCTAATATTAAATATTTTGTGTCAGTACTTTACCTTTTTTTTCTTTTTTCTTTTTTCTCCTTAACATCATTTGTGGTTTTCAACTTTCCTTAGAGATTGCTTTTTTTATCTTGTTTTTAGGTTGATAGTTTCAAGTCTGATAATTTAAGTTAGCAGTCCACACTCCTGTATTGCAAAGGACAGTGAATGTTTCCTTACAAATCACCTT
This sequence comes from Rhynchotus rufescens, assembly GCA_032273925.1. Lineage (NCBI taxonomy): Eukaryota > Metazoa > Chordata > Aves > Tinamiformes > Tinamidae > Rhynchotus > Rhynchotus rufescens. The sequence goes on from JAVCKT010016324.1 coordinate 23,186, forward strand.
ACCAGCCTTCACCATACTATGTCTTATATTTCTCCTCAGTCATACACCTTTCTGACAAAATATAATAGCATAGTCGATCCCCCACAACAAGTAAGCCATCTCACATGCACAAAATCACTTTGCTGCTCTTCTCTCTCGCTTATTCAATTACGGCCTTTCTGAGGTGGGAAATCAAGAATGCTGTATTATATTCAAGATACGAAAAGCATCATTATTTATACACCCTTTTCAGTTCTGCTCACTGTTCCTTTTCTAGTATTTCCTCACTTTCTGTAGGCTTTTTATGACTACAGCTCAGCATTGACCAGCTCACATTTCTGAGGGAAAACAGCTCATTCAGGTGCCATCACTGAGGACACAAAATTACTTTGTATTTACTCATTTACTTTGTATGAAAGTAATTTATAAATTCAACAACAACAAAAAATTCAAAACGAAACAAAATACGGATAAGAAGAAACGACACTCCATCTCCCTTGTTAGGCACAAAATGCTACTGTGTCCTTAAAGATGAATAGCTGAACAAGTTTTTTGCTTTACTTTCTCTGTAAAATAACTAAACAAAATAAACCCCATTGAAACAGCGTGGTTACTGCAAGACCAAAGATCCCTGCATCAGGTTTATATTTTAGGAGAATATTTTATATTTTAGGATATATTAATATATTCTAATATATCCTAATATACCTATCCTGATATCTTAATTATCAGGATATTATATATATCTTGATATATATATATATATTAATATATCCTGATAATTCCATCTCAAAAAAGAAAATATAGATCATTATTTGCATTTTCACACTACAACCTTAGCAGAAATGCTATGCCTAAATGAATATTTGGTCACATAAAATCCATTTTTGCAGTGTCTGTCAATGAGTGCTGCGTTAGTAGAAGATGGTGAGATCTCAGACCAACATAGCGCTCCTTGTTTCAGGTTCATCACAATGTGGTTTGCTGCAGAGTTCATAGCACAGCATGCAAATTTTGTTTCATAGCTTATTCATAATTTGTAATTTTAGATTTTTCTGCCTTTAATGACTGTATTTGACTGTCTTTTTAATGTTCTGTTTTCTTATCATAAATTTAGAAGGATTATTTTTTCATCATGCTTGTGTTTCCCTTCCCCACAAGTTGCCCATAATCCAAACTTTTCTAAAGGCATATACACAATATGTTCACCTTATAATTCTATTCTCTATAGTCAGAGATGAAAAGCTATTGAACTAGTTTTCAGGCATAAAAAAAGAGTTATAGGTCATCTAAAAATTGATAGATTAGAGAAGGTGAAAACACGAAAAGTGAAGACCTGTTTTTCAGAGAAGACTGATCAGGTGCCAGTTGCAATGAATATTTTTGGCCTATATTTTTTGCAGTGCTTGTTTTCATATGGGTAAATGCAACTCTTGGGTTTCATTCTGATGTTTAATATAAGTCCTCGCCCCTTTGGCCCATCAGCAACTCTCATATAGCAGATTCCCACATCAGAGGGTAAGAGACTCTGCATCCTGTGGGCACTGCAGAGATCTCCCTGCTGTGAATTCATGATTTGCTGAACCAACTAGGAAGAAGAGCACAACGTGCTCATCTCCCCCAGGAGTCAGCCACTTGCAAATTCAGAGCATCAAGAATGGACCTTCCTGAGGCACCACTGCGACACGGCAGCTGCATGAAAATATAATTTCAGCTAAAGATAGAAAATTGCCAAAGAGTTTAGAGACACATAATAGCCTTGTAAATTTTCAAAATGAGTAAGAAATGTTTTTCTGTACCTCCCACACAGTGTTTTGTAAATGGATTGTTGAGAGTCCTTGAATTCTGCATTATGCACAGGTTAAATAGAAACCTTCCATGGAAAAGACATAGACAGTCTAGCAACTAGAGAAAATAGCAACAATACTAAAAATCTGCTCATAATAATCATGTTGATAACTGAGACACAGGAGAAGAATAATATTAGATAATGCTGAGGATAGATATGAAATCATCTTCCTCTTGTAAGTATTAAAATAACTGGTTAAGTTGTTGCATATCAAGAACATAAAAATAAAAAAAAATCTATTCATTCACATAGCTTTTAAATTCATTTGTTTTTGAGCATGTATTTTGTCCTATTTATTTGCTCTTTTTTTTTTTCTCTGGCTTTAGGGCTAACAATTAAGGCTCTTGGTTGCTGAGAAGTTAGTTGGTATGGCAACATTCTTTATCCGTCACACAGGTCTCTAGATGGAGTAATTGATAAACTTAATAAATATTATTATATTATAAAACAGAGTGCATATGGTCATGTAATTCATCAAAAGTTACTAACATTCTTAAACTGTTATCACAGTATACAGTGCAAACATTCCTCTTTATCTGTCAAAGTTTTCTTAATTGCCCTCACTGATTTTCAGCTCCCCCAATAAAGCAGAAAAGAAGGTATTCGTCAGAATTTATAATAGTTAGAGGAAATATTCAGAATAGTCATAAAATAGACCCTAAACCTTCATACAAGCTAAGAAATATCTGATTTACACCAAGCTAAATGCAGATCACAACCTCTGAAACTGCTGTGCACTAACAGCTGGCAGGTAAATGACTTCCTAATCTGATTTAATCTGTTTCTCTGAGCATTCATCCCCCATGGTACCAAGGCACCTCAGGGACTACTTATCAATACACAACTGCTGCTAATCAAAGCAATTGTTCAACATACATGATAGGTATAGCTAACACAGCAAACTTTTGAACATTTAAAAATAAATAACCTTTTCCTAAAGTAATAATAGTGACTTTTAAGTACAACTGCCTATTAAGATGTCCTCTCAAATTATTTAAGTGACTTTGATGACATAATATGCTTAAAATATTTAAGCAGTTTTGACAACATGACATGTCTAAAATATTCTTTCTCTAATCCATCCATAAAATTTACAATATTGGAAAAATATCTGCATTTTAATTAAATTAATCTTCATAATTTATTTTATGTCTTTTGTCTAGTTTGGCTGCCCTCTGAAGGTGAAAACTCTGGTGGATTTAAAATTTTCTTTAGTTGGATTCACATCTTTTTTAATATTGCCATAATCAATACTAAGTTATAGTAAGAATGATACAACGATATGTTTTTTTTTTTCTTCCACCTACTGCTGATTTTATTTTCCATGATCATGGTATGGAGGGAAAGACCTTCAATGGAGAGTGAAATCCGCCACTGAAATCCAAGCTAAGGACTTTTACTTTATAAAACTCAAGAATTTAGTTATCCTACAGCCTCTCAACATGGAGGTGCATAGGAAAGACAATCTCTGTTGTACTTTAAGCCCTACATTTATAGACTAATTTAATAATACTATTATCACAATTGTGACATTTTGACAACACTTATTTGGCTACAATTAGGTTGTCATTTTCCAATGCATGTGGATGCATCATTTTACTCTGAAGAAAGTATTTGCCTTTTTTTTTTTTGTCAGAGTGTATTAAAAATGTCAGTAGCAAAACATGAAAAAGAAAATTGTGCCAGAAGAAATAAAAAGCCTTCCCACAGAATATCTGAAATTTCCACTGATAGCTAAACAATATAGGTAGAAATAAAAGACTGTAAATTGTACTTTGCTTTTGGAAAAAATTATGATAGACAGGAAAAAAACAATTGTTCACCAATACATAATTGAAGAATAGCCTACGTAAAATTTTTCTCATTATTTTGGCAGACAAAGCTGTAGTAATTATGCAATTAGTAATATTAGTTGGCTACTTTTTTTCTTCAAAAAGATCATGTTTGATAATTTGTCAGTTTATTTCAGCAATTATACAATACATCATGATAAGGATTCATGCAAATAAGCAATTACTATTTAGAGAAAAAAATATTTTTGCAGGTAGTAGACATCCTTTTTCATAATAACAGTGAAGAGTAAATTACAATTTGAAAAAATTAATGGTCACATTAAGTGTTTGTGTGATTCTCAAATCATGACTAGCTCACACAAGCTGTTTATTTTGCTCATGATGTATGATGCTTCTGGTCCCTAAGCCAGAGCCTCATGCACTGCCCTTTGTGGACTGTTAATCAGCACCTCACACCAGAGTCATATTGCTTCAAAGCATTAGTGAGGGGTTATGCACTGACATAAGTGACTGCACAAATCACTCATTAGGGCCTTACCCATGAGTTACTGAGCACCTTCAGTGTCTGTTCAGTACACTGAAAGCTAGAAGAGATACTCATGAGTCTGTTCAGTGCTTTACTGTACTTAAGAGTTCTGTCTTATTTTTTGTCTGATCACAGTTGACTGTACCTTGAAATACCAGGGGTCTCACAGCATCCTGCTGGATCTATCTGGGACACTTGTCTTTCACTCTCCCAGGATGAACCTACCTAGTCATCTTCACATTTCAGTAGAGACCAGGAACCAAAATAACATCCTAGATACTTTCCACACGGCAAGGATATGGATATGTTTCCTAGCTTACAGGCCTACAACTAGACAAAACAAATGCCCAAGCATTAAGTAGATTTTGGAGACTTTTCCAGAGCAGCTACAGCCTGTGATTGAGATTCTCACCCCACATAGGCATAGACAAGATGCTTCAGTAAATTTTCATCAGTGAAGAACAAATACCCTGAGAAGTGAAATGCATCCAATTTCTTTCTCATAGTGTGTTCATTTCTTAATTTGAAGATTTTTGTCTTCTTTGTAAAGCCTTCTTGAACACAACAGGATTTGCACTAGTGTAAATGAAGGCAAGATGTGTCCAAATATTTTAGACTTTTAAGAGTAAAGAAGGAATTACTGCTAGACTGCTGTGAATCTTCATTCTACTAAACAAGTAGCTTAAGTTTTGTTCTAATTTCATTCTACGTACTCAACACTAGAAATGCATCATTTTCAGTTTGGAGGGAGACTCTGGGCTCTTTCAACATGCACACAACTTTGTAAAGACAAGAAGAAAGAGAAATGCATGTTCCAGTTAACAGTGTTCACCTTATGTTTTCCTACTTATTTTCACTTACTTTTTTTACTTACTTCTTAAAGGCCTCAGAAGCTGCAGATTGATAGGAATTGATAGAATTGATTCCATTGTAATAGAAATCCCCTGCTCCTTCCTTGCTCTTCAACTTTGGCAGAATCTCAGAATCTGAAGCACATTCTGTCTAAAGGATGAAAAAACAAGTTAGATGGAAGAAGCAGTAAACGGGACAACAATGAGAGAAAAAAATAAAAAAAAAAAGGATGACTTTAAGAAGCTGGTCAATTCTAAGCAAAAAGCTTTCTAAACAAGTTCTCAGGCTTTGCAGATCTGATGAACTCGGTTTAGAAGATAAATATTTTTTGCAAATAATATCAATATCTTGATGGTTATTTATGACAAGAGCCTTTTATACCATCTTATAGGCCTAAAATATTCCAGAAAAAAAAAAAAAGGAAATATTAGAAGTTCTTAGTGGGCAAATGCAACACCACTCTGAAGTTTATTTTTAAATCCTTAAGGGACACAGCAGAAGCTTGATCATAGATTTTTACAATACTGATGGTTCTTCATTTTCCTCAACTTCTTTGCAAAGACATCAAAAATAAACAATTTATGTTTTTCAGTGAATCATAATAGATCAGTAAAAAAATATTTCACATCTTGGAAGGAGAATGATTAGATCTAGACTGAGTCTTTTTATCAGAAATCAGAGAGTTTGACTCACAAATCCTTTCTTGAGAAACAAATCACTGAACATCAGTACATCTCTTAGTTATACAGCTTTCACTAAGGGTTAATATGCCTTATCTTTGCCATGCAATGTCATGGAGCATGAATGTGTCTGTTGTTACATAAACCAGGTAAAGAAGCATGAATTACTACTGCATAGTAAAGTAAGTACATGATCAAAATCGTTGAGAAAAAAAACCTCTGACGTTTGGCTAAACTTGCTTGTTTAGGGTTAGTCTTCATCCTGTCAATCTGAGACTCCCAGTTAATGTACTCCTACTGTCTCTGTTCTTATTCTCACTTTGCTATCTTGTTTGATTTCCATTCTTCCTTTCTGTTGAAACTGCAGTTAATTATCTGTGACCACCTGCCATATATTGTCCTTTACCTCTCTCCTGTTCTATCTTTATTTTCCTTCTACTATACCAACTATTCCTGTACAGTTTCCTCTAGTTCCTTAGATTTCCCAGAGCTGTGTTTGTGTTCCGCTCAGCGAATGCCTGGCTGCATCCATTATCAAGGGACAGCAAACTGAGCCATCCACTGCACTCTTTCAAGCTTCTGCATCTGCTACCTTTTGAGTAATAGTTGTTAATAAGACAGAAGACCAAAGGTTGGAATATAGAAGGTGACGTTGTGTGGAACCTGGAATCTCCAGCTTCATCTGAGCTGGTATTCCAGATATTGCCCCCTCTGCCTCCCAAAAAAGGTTGCAAAACCCAAAATCCTCTTATGTAACTTTCCAAGTATCTTCCTTTTTCTAACACCCATTAATTTCTTCCTTTACATTCACTACTTTCTAATCCAAACACTATTTCTGATAATATCTGCCTTCATTCACCTTATTGCAGGTGAATTAAAACTGATTCCTATGCAAAATAAAAGGTGGGACATCTGAGGTTAACAGCATCATTTGGATTTTTATCTTGTACCAGCTATAATTTGGGTTCCTATTTCCTCAAGGTTATATATTCTTTAATTAAAGCCTGTATCTTCAGCTATGCCTTGAATGAGTGAACTGGATCAAACCAACCAAAAGTACTAAAATAATAGTAGCACTTATTACTACTATTAGAAATTAATAAGTGCTTATTGTAGTTTTGAATCAAGTTCAGCAGAACGAAAGTACTTATCACTTTTTGTCAAAGGAGGGTAGATAAAAATCTAGTGATGCCTTGAACAATGATCAGAAGAACACTAGTCTGAGATTATTCTAATGTTTGGGATTTTTTTGAAGAAGGAAAGCTCATTTTGAAAGAGCTTAACAAATAGGACTGAATAAATTAGATTTTCAGAAAAGGTGACAATCCCTTCTCTGTTTGTATTGTTCTATTCTGTGCTTTAAAAGTGCTTTCCTGTATATTTAAACACAGCAGAAGGATTCAAAAAAAATTATTAAGCATACAAGTTATCAGAGTAAGATCACCAATATCAGGACTGGCAAACAGAACTACAATGGAGATAAAAGAAATTTGCATGAATTGCCCTTCCAAAACCAACAACAAAACAAACAACCCCTCCAAAAAAAGACCATTATGTAGATCATAAGCTTCCATTTGTCATGATTTCCTCTCTAAGCCCTCACAGCAACAGAGATGTACTGGAGTTACTTGAACAAAAATTGTCCACTAACAGGCCATGTGTCTGCCTCTATGTACATCCCTTCACTTTTACTCTTTTTTTCCAAGAGTTTCCAAGAGGATTGTTCTGCAAAGGCTAAAAGCTGACAGGAATAAATCAAAGACCTCCAAGAGGCTCCATGACAACTGTGCTTTACTGGACTACTGTGGAACATCATCTTCTGTGAATCCTG
>JAVCKT010016328.1:0-22646 GCA_032273925.1 Rhynchotus rufescens
TCAAAAATTCCTTATAATGAGAAAAAAATTGAATTAGACTTGAGTGCCCGGAGCCATTATAACAGTTAAATCATATTTCTCTATTTCAAAGCAAAGCATCTATATTTCTGCTACATAAATGCAGTGGAATTCAGTGATGGGACAGGTAAAAAATGAGAAAATATTCTAAGGTGATAACTACAATTCTCTTTAAAGGTCATCAATAGATGAGAAATTATTATGTTCTGTTAATGTTACTTGTCAGGTTCTGACTGCGTTTCATCCTCGGTCAAAATGAAAGCAGGAATGTCTCTCATTCTTTTATTAATACTTAAAAAAAAAAATTAGCACCTGGCTAATCATTAGTAGTGAAGAATGTCTTCATTTGCGATAGAGTGTTTTGAAAGCAGAGGCAATTGTAGATCAAATGAGCATTTTGTCTTCAAATTTCAGAATTGGAGTCTAAATTGACTGATTGTTTATTCATGTGATGCAAGGGGAAAAAAAGGCTAATAAAAAAATCACTCTGAAACAGTGCCTTTCTTGCAAACCATACTCCTCAATTAGTTACTGTCACATAGTTTGATTATAAGATCAAACAGCAAAGGGCAGCTGTGAAAAAGTTGTTAACGTGTATAGAAGGGGATATATACATACTGAGACATATTCAAAATCCGTGGAAGAAACAATAGCAATGCTTTTTATTTTGATGTGGCAGCCGTTTTTCCTTTGATGTGGCAGCCTTTTTTCCTTTCCTTTGCAGACATTAATTAAGCTAAGCAACAGTAATCTGAAGTGAATAAATATTGTTACTCAAGCTACATATAGATTAACAGATGCCCTATAATCTATTATAACTCTGATTACAACAGAAGAATCAACATTTGCAGCACCTTTTCTCATCAGAGAGACATTTCTCTTGAAACATGAGGCACATCTAAAAGTTTTCTAGACCCATGAGAATGTTATAATTTCTTAACTTTAAGCACTTATATTAGGAAGAATGAGAGGCCCAGGAGGGTTTTATACATCACCATGATGGAGCAGGTTGCCAAGGGAGGTTGTGGAATCTCCATCTCTGGAGATCTTCAAAACCTGCTTGGGCACAGCCCTGTGTAATGTGCTCTAGGTGACCTCTGTGTGTGAAGAGGTTTTGGACTAGATGATCCCCAAAGATCCCTTCCAACCTTAATGATTCTATGATTCTATGTTAGAAGCCCAGGTTTACTGGGCTTCTAACTGGGCTTTATGTTAGAGTCAGATTTACTTGTGACATAAGGAAGCTTAGAGACCACAGCAGCAGTAAACAGTGTTAGTAACAGCTTAGAGAAACCCTAGGAAATTGAGGGTAGCTGGGAGGGAGGGCATTACAGCAGCCAGACATGATTGCTCACTGTTTTCTGTGTTTCAGCCTTCATCCTCCTTTAGCTTCATGCAAAACTCTCTTGGTAACACCACAGCTTTGTGCAAGAGCACATTGCATAGACCTAGCCTCTTTATAGATCCTTCTGTGTGAAAAATGCAAGCAAGTCACCACAATTTTAGACAAATATTTCTCTAAAATATTTCTCTCCTGAACAGAACTTCTTACCTAAATTAAGAGCAGTTGTGCTGGGTCAGAGCAAAGGTCAGGCTAACTCAATAACTTGTCCCTAATGCTGCCGCTTGCTATGAAGGAGTATATGTGTGGATTAGTTTATAATACTATTTTCTTTGACCATCTCCCAGGTCCCAGCAATTTTTATCTCAAAGACTGCCCACACCAGAGGGCATTTTTTTTAACAGCTCTCGAAAGATTTCTTTCCGATGAGTTTAGCCAGTTGCTGTTTGAAAACACTACATTTCAGTAGAGGAGAATTACCAAGTGGCTGAGGAACAGAAGCTTCATAAACACCTACAATTGTTACACAAAATCCTATGAAGACTTCAAATAGCTAGGTATACGCTCAGAGTACAGCTAAGTATTGTCTCTATAACCTCTTGCACCACTTAGCTGAAATCAAAATAACAGCATTCTAGGAAGGAGAAATGGAGGAGGAGATACAAATTTCTAATGGTTTCTAAGATGATAGGAAAACCACATATGAGAAATGGATTTGAAGATCCTTTCTGTTTCTGAGTGTATGGGCACAATAGTAATATTGGTATGAATGTCTGCTATACAACTTCATTCATTAGCCTAACGTATCCCCAAGATATGCATTTGTTGAATGACACACACAGGCTGAATGTTGTTCACACGCATATCTGGTGCAGAGAGAAGTTCAGGCCTCAGGAAAGGTTCAGAATGGTGCCGATCCATTTGTTGTCATACTTTAATGTCCAACATATGACATCAGTCTAATGGGATCTGAAGGGAGGTTTCCGTTTCCTGAAATAAAAGTTCTGGAATACTTTCACCATTTTTTATACCTTAGCAAAGGGAGTGGCAAGTTTAAGCACAAAGCATAAAATTGCTTATCATGACATTTTGCTAATTAGCACCCTCAGGGACTTAGTGCACTTAAAACAGTGAAAAAATTGGTGCCATTTTCATTTTATGTTCCAAGAACAGATACATCTCAAGAATATTTGGTACTCCACAGTCTAGGGAGGTCTATAGCCTGAATGATTAATTGCCACCTACTTGGGCAAGAGCTTAGTGCTATGGCTGTAAATTAAAGATTAAAGCTTGGTCTTTTTCCTCTTGTAGTTCAGATCCTTGAAGTGTTCTCTTCTTTTATGAAAGAATATTCAGGTTTCTCTGTGGGAAGTCCAAGTCATTTGTTCCTTTGTTTTCTTTCTTTTTATCCTTATCCTTGTAACATCTGTATGACAGAATGTTTCTTCTTTCTTCTGGAGACATGGAACTACTTGAACTTTGGAATTTTACCTTTTTTTTTTTTTTTTTTTTTTGCTTTACTATTTTCCTACTTTTCCCAAGTTTTACTACTTTTACCACAAGCACTACTTTAGCCAAGACATTCTAGACTGAAGAAATGGCCTCCAGAACTACCACTTATATTGTACCAATACAAAGTCAGTTAAATAATTAGTCTATGCATTGGGGAATAGGGAGCACTGAAAGAGAAACTGAGAAAAAAATACACATATGCCTCTACCACTGGTGTCTTAAGAGTTTTGCCGTCTTTAAACTCAAAGCTTGAAAAATAGTTCTGTGCTTATCTGAGATGGCATCTCAGCAGGAAAGAGGAATTGGGATGGCCTTAAGCCATTCCAGGGGTTGGAAAGACCTTATGTAATTTAAATATTCCTGCAGTACTTACATCAGGGGCTTTTAGAATCCCTTAATATCACTAAATCCATTTAAGTATCTGGAAAGCTGCCAGGGGAAGGGAACTTATTTCACCCAAGGAGTAGGAATGCAAATAGTTCCTGGGGAGAGGTTCAAGGAACCATGCACAGTTCCTTACACATTTTTCCTCCAGTCCATACCCACTGGCCCAGAGCAGTGCTATGTAAAGATTATGCTGCTTCAGTGTCAGTTATCTAAAAATGAATATTGTTTGCATCCGTAAAGTAAACTTCAAATCAAAACAATTAACTCTCCTGATCCTTTTCATCAGCAGTATACCCCTTGGAATCTAGCTTCAAATAGAAAATAAATGCAACTTACTTCCAACATGTTTCAGCTAGTGCATGAAAAAATTAATACCCATTTTTTTCCTTTCCAAAAAATATTACAGACCAAAATGTGTCAATTTGTCAAAATTTGTACCCTGCAGCAGATGTTCAGCTGTGCAAAAGAAATTTTCTTTTCCCTTTTATATTTGAAGTGATATGAATAGAGCAGAAGGAGTTTTATCAGAACTGAACCTGATACAATTATATTAGATGCTTGTCAAAATTTTTTATGTCTCACATTTTTATATACTTCATATATGAAATAATTTCCGAAAGACGTTCTCCAAGGAACTTGAGAAGCATCTTTCTTTACTTTCAACTTTTTAGGGATTAATATTACTTTAATAACATCATATTTCATTGTTGGGATGCATTTTAATCCCTTGCTATTTTGTTTTTCCTAAAAATTTTGGAAGGAAAGATGAGAAGCACATCAGACATTAGCTGTTCTATGATATTAGTCCTAATGCACAGGATGACCTAACTATGCTTTGTAAACAGGGCACTGCATTTCTTATCAATGAGCATATTAAACAGTTTAGTTGAAATTGGAAACATTCCCTATAAGCTCCAAAATAATTCTCATGTTATACTAAAGGAGCAGAAAGGTTGGCCTATTCCTCCGTTACTTGATAAATTTTAATATATAAATTCAGATAACAGTTTATTCATTATAATAAGTATCAACAGGGAAGCCTTGCTTGTTTATAATTGTATATACCTTTGCATACATATGATGTATACACAGATGAGAATGGGAGAGATGCCATCCAGCATTTTGCAGCTTGCATGATTTAGGCTGGAGGCAAACTTCTGTTCCAACTCTTGCTGTGCCAGCTGAAGATATTACACACTTTCTTCCACTCTAAGTTATTCATCACTCTCTACAAATTGATTCTGTTCTCCAGGCACAGGTTCTCAAGTTAGCCCAAGCCACTTTTGGATGGCGTTTGTTCTAACATGTCTGACTGCCTGAAATGCTCATTTATTATACTTTTTTCTTTAGAAGAACTGGGGGCAATAAAAAACAGCTCAGAGAAACACTGTAGGTGGTACAGCTGTTTGCAGAAGGAATCTCCATCTTCCAGAGTCAGTGATAAAATAATGAATCTGGGATCTGTAAATGTGTCCATTTAAGCATTAAAATCTGTGTTTCTTTATTATATATACTAAAAAGTGTTAGAGAAATTTTATGTAATTAGAACTTCTACTCTCCCTTTCTCAGAAAAACTATGCAAATAGGGTATTAATATTTTAATTCTGGATACAGAAGAAGAAAAGTCATATCCCTTCATTATTTAAATGATCATAATTCCAAGAGCATCTTTATGAAGCTATTAATGTTTTCAAAGCATGATATATTGCTAGTCAGGGAAATAAAAAGATTAATAAGATATGGTTCCACTGCTGATTTTTTTTGCAGGATCTAGTAGACCTCATTACAGCAGGATGCTCAATATTTGTAGCTGAAGCAACCTTAGAGTATTGGACTATTAGGAAAAGAAAGAAAAAAATCAGTTTTTGAAGTGTGAACTGATCAAAGATTATATGTAGTCCATTGAGAACAAGAACAAATATGCAATGTTGCATAATGCCATTTTGCATAGTCACTTATCCTACAATCCAAGAAGTTAGCAAGATGCTTTCACATAACTAAAATCTAAGAGAAGAGCTGCTAGCAGTATTTTGTGCTTATTCTCACTGAAATGGAAGATACCCTTTGGGCTAAAGCTGATGTCATTAATATTGTACTTTGTAAAGAATGGCACTGAATTTCAGTATTAATTAGCGCACCATTACACCAAACACTTTACTCCTTAGTTGTAGTTAAATGTGAATATATTTAAGAACTTTTTTTTACTTTTATTTTTATCTTCAAAATGCAGTTTGCACTGGCAAGTATGTTGTTTAGAACAATCTAGCAGGCTTAAAAATATTTCCCAAGAGAACTGTAGAAAAGTCCAGTGACTTTCTCTGCAGATGGCAGACAGGCACAATAAGCCATTTTTAATACTCCAAGCATGCATGCTAAATTACTCATAAAGATTTTTATCATCAAAATTCATAAACATTTTAGGCATCAAAATTAAAAACTCTGAAAAAAGCAGGCCCATGCTGGGCAATATGACAGACGTGGCTAAGCAGCAGAATGCATGGTTATGTACCACAGTTTGATGACAAGCTCAAAACAGACAACTGAGCCATCAGAGATAACACTGAACTGATTGCTGTGACACAAATGCTTTATTCAGCAACTTTTCAAAGTCACAGACCTGACCATCTGGAGGTTAGAAGACACAGGTGAAAGCATGGGAGGTAAATTACTGTCACAGGGCTTTTCTAAACAAATGTTCTAGAATGCAACCTCATAAATTTTTATTGAAATCCATGCATTAAGAAGCAGAACAAAACAAGCGACCTTTCTTGGGAAAAACACTATAGTCTACAGTCCATTCATTCAAGGTGAAAACAGCTTGCATGGAATTTGGTTGCCTGCTGACAAGCTTTCTTTGTAGTGTTTATTTTCCACAGCTCTTCTGGAGACAGCCAGCATTAGCAGAAATCTTCAAGCCTTCAGAATTGTGAAAAATGTTGGATGATCAGGAGTATGACAATTTATGTTTGTTCTTCCCTGCTCTAGTACCATCTGCACTGAAGGAAGAGCACAAGGCCCTACTCAGACTATATAGCAAAAAAATAAGGTATGTTGTGGCTTTGAAGGGAGACTCTCACTGTCAAAAGTCAACTCTTACTGCCCTGTACTGTTGCAGAAAGCTTCATGTGTTCAACTCTGCAGAATACATTCTCCCTATCTACCACACAGTAATGAACTGATACAAATAGAAAAAAAAATGAGAATATGGATCATCCTCCCCTTTCTAAAGACCATACGTACCCTTTTTGTAGCAACAATTGTGAGACATTAGGTGGAAAATCCCTACTGGAAACACCCTACTTCCACAAATGATGTTTCTGTCAGCATCTGTTAAAATATTGCCAAAGCGACTTATTCTGGCCATGCTTTTAGCCATACCAAAAAAATGTGACTACAACACATTTTATAAGAACATTTTATTGTGATACTTTTAATTTTAAAGTTCCTTTAACTGGTCATTTCTTTAGCAATTCAACTTCCACCAATTACTATGTCCCTGTACGAGTTAAATTATTCTGCCACCAGAGCCAGATGATTAGAAAGTTAAGTCTTTTCTAAAAGCTAGACATTCCCAGCTCCAGGGCACAAAAAGGATTTGATTTTTTGTTCTATTTACTGCAGTTAAATTAGGTGCCTTGTAATTTACATTACATTAATTATAAACTTCAACATTTAAATCTTAAAAAACCCCAACCTCTATCTACTGCCAGTGGAGTAAGAAACAGTAACAAGCTCGGGTTTGCCAGGCTGTGAGTAATAATGATTTCAAGGTCATGGACTGACAAAGCAGTCTGGGGAGCAGAGGAGGGAAGACAATTGGTAAATATCAAAGACAGATGAAATTGCTTTATCCTCAGGATTTGTTGAAATCATGCTAACTACAGGAATTTGTTTAAATAGCCTGGCAAGAATGAAATTAGTGAGTTTTGCTCTAAGTGGCTTTGTGAGGGCATATTTTAAGATTAACTATTCTCTACTGATCCAAAAGCTACCACAATGGGGGAAGAAAGGAGGAAATTAATTGGTATTTGTTCCCAACAGAAATCATCCAAGGAAGAATACATATTTTTAAATATGAGGATGTTTAATAACTGCATCTACTTTACTCCCTAGGCAATGAGACATTGTCTGAACAACATGACTGACCAGGGAGAAAGGCATTTAGTCTAGGGCTTGCCTAAGATTTGCTGTATATAACATCTCAAATTCAGTTAGAACATTTTTGCATAACAAAACTTTATTAAGATATAAAATCAATCAAATGAAAATACAGTCTAAGTGCTTAAAAATTCATGCTACATACATAAATTCAGAATATATATATATATAACAAAGTTTTCCACATCCTCCTCATTCAGCAATTGGGGTGGAAGATATGCTGTGACCCCTGCTTACACCTATGCTTTGTCCTTCAGTTTAAATTCCTTTCTTTCTTCCTCCCCTACATGAGACCTTACCAAAGTCTTGTGCAAAATACACAGCACATAATTCTGTGCCAGATGCATCCTTTCTGATATACCGTGTACTGAATTAATCTTTTTTTTTTAACAGACACATCACATTCCTTGCTGTCAGTCTGTGATTGATTCATACGCACGCATCTTTCTTCAACTCTGTCTCTTCTGGCTGATCAGCTCCCAGCTATTAGCAGAAACCTTTCCTCCTAAGCACATGATTTTGTACTTTTGTACTATTACATTTGATTCCATTTGCATTATTGCACTTCTCAAGCCCACACAGTGCTGGCTCACTGCCTGCTGACATATTCTGGACTTCAGGACAGGCACTGATGGCAGTTTATCAGCCCCACCACAACTTCATGCACTTGCAGAAAGGTTATTGTGTCAGGAGGTGACGCCGGGTGTAAAGCACCATCAGCAGCACAGCTGCTTCTAGGTCTCGTCACAATGGACAGTTTTTTTATGCATCGTGATAGTGAAGCTGCCCACAGGTAACTGCTATGGGTTTGTGGCACATCGGCTCAGTACCAACAAAACCGCCACGGTCACAGCTCTCCTGGAGAACTGCAAGGTCAGTGACCACCCACGCTGCCGTGCAGCTCCTTGCCATTTCCCGGGCGTACCCGCAAGTGCTGGGCCTGTGGCACACGGGTGCCTGTCAGCGAGCTTTGCCCCGCAGAAGGCTGGTGGCTGCTGCAGCTGCAGGGAGCACTGACCCAACACCCTCACTGCTCCAATAACCACCACGACAAGCCACTCACACTGAGGATGACAAAGTGTTAGAAACCTGGTGCATTTCTCACGGGACAGCCAACCACCACAGCCTGCAAAAAACATACATCGTAGGGTGCCATCTGCATGGATGCCAGGGAAGAACATTTGGGATTATCTTTTTCTTTTAATTTCATAGCTATTTAATACACCATGATTCTCCTTGTGCTCGCTTAAGGTATTTTTGTAACCTTTTTAAGAGTGAGTGTATCTTTGCCAGCACCCCAGTGAACTATTATATCCACCTTCATCTATTCACATTATTAACTGTTTCAAACAACTCTGCAAGATAAATGAGTCACACATTTTCCTTAGAGGAGCTGTATTGGCATGACTATAGCAAGTTACACTTACTTACCTTACTCTTTAATTAGGCTTTTCAGGGTGCTCCCCAGAGTGAAACTACAATTTGCCAGAGTGTAATTTCCAGGATTTTCTCTGGGTTCTGTTTCAATTTGAGAACCAAATAAGTGACTTTCCGCTTTTCAAGAACAGTCACCATTTTAAGGGTAAATTCCTTTTCATTTACTCTCCTGTTTCACACTTACCTTACTCAGGCCTCTCAGATGAATATTCTGCTGTCCTAGTTGCTGAGTTGCTCCATAACTTCCTCCTCTGAGACTTCAATCTCTGTCAAGACTATGCTGTTATTTCCATTAAAAAAGTGTCCTTGGAACAAGAATTTCCCCAGTGGCTTCTACAGCAGGGACTGAAAGAAATTTTTCATCAGCTTCTGAGCTACTTCACTCTCCTCTTTAATTGCCCACCAATTGTCCAATAATGTCACTATTTCTCTTGGTGATCTAGCGGTGCCTTCAGTCACACGTGCAGTTGTCTGCCTCAAATGTTCTTGAAGTGCATTCCACTGCTTCCCCCATGGGTCTCTGACTTAACCGTTCCACTGTTGTGCTGCCCTAACACACAGTAGGCTCAGTGTGACCATACAGAAAAGTGGCCCAGTGCCACTGAACTAAACTGTCCATGAGCTACGGGGACCCCAATTTTTCCTTCAATTTAGCTATGGCAAATAGCCTGCGCCAGAGCATTCAGAAGGGGACTGCAGCACGCTCCAATGCACACGAACCTTATACCTTTGGGGAATTTCTCTTCCATGATTGTCCCAACACAAACGTTCAGTCACTCTCAACAGGAAATTCTCAAGTGAACTCAGAAAGAATTGAGCAGAGAACACAGAATTTGACTCACTTTTCCCTATTGCTGCCAGTCAAAATCTAAGGAGAGGTCATAAGGCAGAGCAACTGCGTTATGTGCAGTGAACTACTGCGAGTTTATTTGCACCTGCTGGGAGCTCCAGTCATGAAAATACCATTTCAGTCTCGAAAATATTGCTTCATTGCCACAAAAACAAATCCATGTTCTGTTTTTTGTTTGTTTTTTTTAATTCTAAGTTTTGCACAAGAGCTCTGTAGGAAACCATTGTGATTCATACTGGAAACCCTGGGAGAACATTATCTCCTTAATCAACTGTTGATTAAACATTCTTGGTAATTTGTCCTCACAATTTACAAACACAGGTGAATCACCAGTTATGGAAGGACAATAATATTAAAACACAAAGGAGGGGGTTTCTATCTCTGGACATGCATGTAGACTGGAATATGTAGCAAGATTCCTCTTGTAGCTGCTTATAAGATTCCTTCTTATAATTTATTTCTTTGACCATATGAAATTTCAATATGCAGTATGTAGGATTAAATTTTAAGTAGTTTGGAAGTGAAAGCTCTGCCCAGGTTTTAGTCTACTTGGTAGTGCTTTCAAGAAAAGAGGCAAAAGGAGTTTCCAAGGATGTTCAGGAGGTACAAGAAAGGTTTTTCTAAAAGTTCGGCCACTTCCCATTAGCAACCCAGTACGAAGGATATGCTCTATTTATCCAAATACCTTCCTTTGCCACCATTCAGAATTATCTATAAATCATGTCATAATTAAATGTTCAGAATTTCCCTAGATTAGGCATGTCTGTTGTGAATTATTGCTCATGACAGAACTACACAAAATCCCTGTTGCAGCACTGCACGGTTCTCGCTGTTTATTGCGGAAGGATTTTCTCAGAAGGCCTGAACAGACATAGCAGTGTTGACTCCTTTAAGTTCTGAAAATTCAGTTTTCACTGTCCTTAGATACTACAGAATCTTGACATCATCTGTAAAGAACTGTTTTTGTGGAGAAAAAGCAGTTCTCTGTATTTCTCCTGAAATCATCATCCTGTGCATTGGCACTAAAAAACATACAATTAAAGAGGATTAAATGTGACTTAAGAAGGTGCTCCTACTCACAAGTGATACAATAGTGCAGGCAAAAGCACAAGAAACGTATTTAGCTAACTGGTACCACATATGTATGCGTCTTTGCATGGGTTTAAGTTCAGCAGTACTGACTATATGCAGCCCGTCCTTTAACCAAGCCTCCATTCTACCAGCAAATTTGCAGCCCCAGTGCAGACCATTTCAAATATCTCTTTATCTCATTTTCAGGTGCAGGTATGCAAGGATATAAATTAAATCTGTCCACTTGTAAAATGCAATTCAGTCACACACAAGAGAAGAACGTGTCGCCTACGTTGGAGCATGGATTGAAAGGGATCAAGGCATTAGAAATCTACCTAATCGCAGAACACAAAGCAATAGGGGTATTTCAGGGCAGTATTGAGGTGTGTGTGTGTCACTAACTGTCTGTGAGGTGTGACACTACCAAAGCTTCCAGATTGATCTGGCATCTCCACCTAGCGCCTTTTGCACAGCATAGTTAACAGCACTCTCCTTAAGTTCCTCGATACTATAAATACTAATTATGTTCCTCCTTATTGTTATTACAGTTAGAAAAAAAAAATCTTGTCATATTATTTAGAACTTTTATTAATTATAAAGCATCTTCACAGATGTGTTGAATTTAGGTCAGTCATTAAAACTTACATCCTGTATTTTTTTAACACAGGAGTACTTGATGTATAAATTGCTATATGACAGACAATAATTATAGAACCATATCAGATAGAAAGGTGAGGAAAATTGCTGGGATGATTATAGGTGAAAATAAAGTGTGGGTAGATTTAAGAAGAGCTCTTTTGTGTGCTTTTTGTGAAGAAAATCTATGAGATTTATTTTTATAAAGGGATTTTCAAAAAAAAAATTACATTTTTGTTCAAAGAAAAGCCTAATGAGTAACCTACATGAAGCCATTAATGGGAAAAGATAGATATCCTTTGCTTAGTTCTCCTAGTACGCTGCCAGCACTCTCTCCTTTCAGCATAAGCTTTGGTGGCTGCTTCTTTTGAAGCTTCTGGGAGTCTTTATCTCTGGGTATTTTTAGGCCTGGACTGGGCCAATCGCTGGCTGATGCTTTTGTTCCCTGCACAATAACAATAATAGCACTTGGCAGACACAGGGGAGGGGAGGTTTTCAAAACGCTGCTAAACATACTTCAATTAATTTTCAAAACAGCCTTTAAAGTATTATTAGTTACATTTTTTTCAGAATAAGGAGATACAACACAATAAATTCACATATCCAAAACCTTAAAAGTTTTTACTAGCAACTAAGTATGAAAACTTTCTAGCTGTTGGCTATCTGTTAGGTTTTGTTCAGGCACTGAGACCTGGCTTGCTAAACCTGCAAAAACTCTTCTGCAGGGATCTTTTTTTTCCCAGGCAGTACACTTGGAAATTTGCTGCAATAGGTACTGAAATCACAAGGAATTCAACACTTGAGTAAGTTTTTGGGCTGACAGCCTCTATGTCCAAATGTCAGTCTGGCTCACGAGATAGCAAGTTCGTATTTGGACATTCATATTAATGCTTAAAGGTGAAGCCTGCGCTCCAGGAAGAGCAAAGACTCCACTGCCATCGGGCACCATGGGACTAAATTAGTTCTACACCCAGGTCCACGGTCGTGCTTCTGAGCTCTGTGTATGGCAGCACATTTAGTCCTGCCTTGTTTGCAGTACTTTAACAGAGCCACCGAACCTTTGTAGGAAGCGTGAAACCACCAGATCTACCACCCCAAATTCAGACTCAGGAATCACTGCAGTTATTGGTTTTGTTTGTAATAATAAATCCCTTTACTTGCTCCTTCCTATTCTGCATTGAATGTCATATTTTCCTTCAGATTTCTTGCAACCATTGCTTCTCTCTAAAACAGTCTGAAAGCTGAATAAAAATTTTGTT
The DNA here is from genome assembly GCA_032273925.1 of Rhynchotus rufescens. NCBI lineage: Eukaryota > Metazoa > Chordata > Aves > Tinamiformes > Tinamidae > Rhynchotus > Rhynchotus rufescens. Next base: position 12,671 of record JAVCKT010016328.1, read on the forward strand.
CCTTTTGTTTCATATTAAGCTGCACAGCTCCAGAGCAGTGAGGGGTTTACACTTTATTGCCAAATGAAATGTTGTTGTGAAACACTTTGCATGCTGTGATATGAGAGAGATGCACTAGCCATAAAAGTCAGCTCTTCTTTTAAGTAGTCTCAAGGTCTAAGTGGGAAGCAGCCAGATTTCTCAGGAGGCCTCCCTATAAAAACGCATCAAAATAAATGCCTGGATCATCAGTGAATATAAGCTGCCAAGATCCTTTAAAATAATACCTCCTATTATGATCTCCTAAGAACTGAAATTCTGGTCCAGTAGAAAAGAAATAAAGCAGTAGCAGTTATAGTAGATACTGGTAAGAAGCAATCTAGGATCAATCTTGGCATACATTGAGGGCAGCATATTCTCAGTTCTCTACACAGCTGGATCTATGAGGACCAGCACCGGAAACTAAAGATCCATGCTACCAATTGAAAGTCTATAAAAGAGATACTCAGTAACTCCTGAGGTAAGCATATTGCAGTTTTGACCTTATTCCCACCTGCCTTTCAATGACATCACTTGATGGATCATCTAATCAAAATAGGAATGGAATCTCAAAGGAAGGATTAGAATAAAATTACTCCCAAAGCAAACATAATCCTGGCCAATATTTTATAAAACCTTGACTTAGGTGATCATTTCATTTGCCTTCCTTTTCATAAAAGAAGATTTACAGGGCCAATGACGGCACTAACCTTTTCCTTGGATGGTTAGCGCCTCTCATCTATTTAAATAATTATCTGATAGTTCTCTTGAATTATCACTACAAAAAAAGCATGAAAACATGTCAAAATTATTTAAAGTGACTGTTATATGCAGCTATCTCTCCCTGTCTCTTTTTCATTTATGTTTTTCTGATATGATATCAGATTTTTTTGACTAAACTTACCCTCTACCTCCCAAAAATAGAGCCTCTCCTGGTTTTCCTGTGGTAAAGCAGAAGAAGTCCCATTTGAACTTAAAAATTTGTTTTACTGTATAGAAGCAGTTAGGATCATATTACAAGTTACTTACATTTTAGTCTATTCTTGTTCAGCACAAATCTCTTTTTTGGCCTTTCCGTTTGTTTCTTGTACTAATGAGGTTCACTATTCCCTCTTGAGCTAGATTTACCCTTGCTCAACAGGCTGCTAGAAAGGAGCAAGGTGAGCAGAGTGTGCATAGCACCGAAGCAGAGCACTGGTCAAGTGCGAGCCCTCCGCACAGAGGTTAATTTAATGCACTAAAAAGCATGCCATGTAGCTGGAAAAGCACAGAGGGTTTGTACAGAAGAAAGCTTCTGCTCATATTGCTTCATAAATTGCGGCTCTAGTTGCAAATGACTAAGTCACAGTTACTTATAAAGGAGGTACCATCTCCTTTTGTTCTTTTCATTTTTTGTTCTTTCATCTTCTGCTATTGCTCCACTTTAAGAGTAAGCTATACCATAGTACTCACGTATTAGAGAGGAGATGCAGGGGAAAATAATTAACAGAATATGAAACAGAAAAGTAATTAGGTGAACTGTTGTCACTTAGATTATCAAAAGGAACTTTGAAAATCCAGTTCTTTGATTTTTCTCCAACTTACTTTATGTATTTGTAATAGAGATTCAGATATGTTGTGAGGCTAGAGTTTTTTTGTGGGCTTTCTAAAAACTCTGTTGGATGCAAAAGCCTGTATGTGCACACACCCATATATAAACATTTTACAAACTGCTATTATTAAATAGGTAGGTTGCAAAGGAAGGATATTTAATAGAGGCAAATTGAATTTATTTTTCAAAGAAAATATGTATCGTAACAGAAACTCATTTTTTTAATATGAAAGCTGCTTTATTACTTTGAAACAACAGTAATTCATAAAAAGACCTATCTGGACATGAAAACACTTTTTTTTTTCAATTCACTTCAGTAAATTGGAAAAGAAAAACATTCCATTTACAGTTGTAACGTAATAATAGCAAATTTATTTTATAATTGTATTGGTAAAGCTGAGTTGTGAAACTATAGCCTTTTGGGTACACTTACGTGACTAAGAAACATTTCAGTACAACATGCCCGCCAACACTCTATACATATTTTTATCCAGAAGTCAAAGGATCATGTCTATATTTTCATCCTATTGGTGAACCATTTTTCCAAAAGCCACCTAAACTCCACCTGAACAGGCACACCTTACCACATGCAGCTTGTTCTGAAGTACAGAATTTCTTTTCAGCAAATTGTTCTTATGTACTGTCTTAAAAAATTTTTTCCTCTGCTTCACTGTGTCTCAGACATCACCTCTGATACAAGCACACTGCCATAGTGTCACCTATACTAAATTGTTTGAATACACAGCCTGAACATGATCTATGTAGAAACTCAGTCTTACTTTTATTAGCTTCATGATTTCTCTTTGGGTCCATCCTATACAGATCAGCTCTCTTCCATACCTTTGCAGATATTTCTGTACGGAAATTAAATACAAGCTCGGTTGTCATGTATCATGCAGCAGCGTAAAGAGTATTTGACTTGATCCCTCAGGTCATGCTATTCACTGAACCAAGCCGTGATTTTTCCTCCGACTTCTTCAGGGATGTTCGTAAAAAAATGGAATCTGTGCTGCAGTCATAGCCTGCAGCCACGCAGAAGGTCCAAACTAAGCATTTGCCTAAGCCTGACCTTTATTCCTTGGCCTACAGAATTTGCACTGACTGAAAATAGAAGGGTAAACTCAGTTTCCAGAGATGTAAGCTAAGACAAAGACACATAATGTAGTCACATCCTCGCTACAGAAAGGATGTCTAAAGCAGCACCAACAGTGGAGAAAATGAATGTACAAAGAAGTATGTCTACAGCCAAGGCAGACAACTTCTAGCAGCAGAGTCCCTAGAAGCACATCTAGAGCCCATCTGAAGCATTTTTCATCCCCAAGAGCAGAAGAAAGATATCAGTGTCAAAATAATCAGGGGGGTTAATCAGTCTTACAAATTCCAGAAGTATACAGGAGATTTGCAGGGAAAGGAAAGGAAGGAAAGGGAAGGAAAGGTAATTCCTCAGCCTGAGCCTAGAGTGGAGGCAATTCCTACGCTCTATCCCATAGTTACACAGTCATGACTCATATTCACCCATGAAAATACAGGTGCACTTCAGATTTCATTTTGAGGCATAATTGTTATAGAGGGGAAATAGTTTTAAATCACTCAGGACTCTTCAGACCACTCAAGTATCTATGTTTCTGATGGAATGTTTCTGTTTCACATTTATCTAGATCAGTATCTACGAGTGATTTTTAAGAAGCAGCTATTATGTTATAAAGCTATTCTGCTTCCTATCTGCACACTTGGATATTTCTTCCTTTCTCAAAAACTGCTTTTTTCTTCCCCTGAACTTCTTCACATCTTTTTCCTGTCCCCTGTCTCTAAACACAGTCACAAAATTTATCAAGATTTCTCTTTCCCCATTGTTTTCATTTGTCTTTATTTTTTTCAGGCTCTTCTAGTTCCTTTTTTCCAGAACAGAAAAGACCAGCCTCCTATCTGTGTTTCATGCTGCTTATTCAGATGAGTCCTCTAATAGGGAAAACTATACCAAAAAGGGGTAAGTTCTCTTTAAAATTTATCAGCAGCTATTGCATTTCACATTGCATCAATACCTTTCCTCCAAATACATAACAAATGGGCTGCCATTCTATACTAACACAGTTGCATGAATACAAGCAAGCTATGCTCCTACTCTTCCTCCACCACTTAAGAGGGATTGAATCTGTGTGACTTTCTGACTTCTAATACCCTATTCTGGTACTTTAGTGTTGTAGTAATAAGGATCATCTCAGCAGCATGAGTGCTTGATCAGAGGGACACTGACCGTAATGACAACATTACTTACAGAGCTTTATCCACCCTGCAAAGCACAGACTTAGTGACAGTGACTCATGGTTTGAGGCACAGGACCATCAGGTCCCTCAGAAAGTTCCCTAACCAAGGTGAAAGGTGAGGCTTAACAGCTGCATCCTCCTCCTTTGTAGAGTCCATCCAAAGCTGTCCAAAGGACAGCAAAATCCTCACAATAATAAGACTGCAGTAGGCACAGTCTTCATGTATTCCAGGCTCAATGGATTCACTGAGCAACTGCCTTGTCACGTCTGGTGTGTACTACCAATGCAAGCAGAGTGCTGTTGCTCTCTAAACTGCCGCTAATCGCAGCCTTTATCCTCTGGCGCTCTTTGCAGTTCACTCTGTAACTGAGGCTCTTACCCACATTCTGCAGACTCTGTGTAAGCTTCTCAAGCAAGAGATGCAAGAGATCTGGTTTATGCTTCATGGCATATGATACATCTACAGAGATACTAAAATTATAGCCATCAGTCATTTATTTCTTTGGTTTCTTGGCCTGCAGAGGTCACAGAGAATATGTTTAAAAAAATTGGATTCATATTTGCTCTTTTATTGCTCTTTTTTATACAAAAAAAAAAAAAGAAAAAGGAGCTAAAGCTTTACTTTTTATTATAGGTAGTGGGAAGTTTTATTTTTTCCATAAGTCGGATAATAAAGGAGAGCAGAGTAGTTCCATATAACAAAGCCACAATGCTTCTTTCATGGCTTTACTATTCATTTGCAAAAGGTGCAGTGAAAGCTAAGTAAATTAATTTTTTTCAGAGTGCACAGGGTGCACAGGTAGCACCAAGGCTCTGCCATGAATATTTTCTAAAGGCAGTAAGAATGCAGTCTCACGCAGCTAGCTGAAAACATCAGTGAAGCTTTACTGTATTTTATGTCTAAATTTAAACTGCTACTTTTTTTTTCTACAGAAAGGATAAAAGGAGCAACTGCAAGCACTGGCAAAACATTTGCAGTTCTGGAGAGCTTGGGGCAGCAGGTGTTTCATACTCTTTACTTAACATTTTCAAAAAGTACTTTTTCCCCAAACGGTCACACAGCAGCACTGAACACGCGTTCTGGTGTGTAGCCAGGGCTGGATCTCAGGGGAGTAGCCAGGGCTGGATCTCAGCTTGCTGCAGGCTGCGGGCTGTAGGCTGAGTCTCTGCTCTGTAACAGTGTTTAGGAACCCCTTTCTCAGATCAAATTGTTTTAGGGAGAGGCGAACTCACACATAAACCTGGGGTCAACTTCGTCAAAATGGTAAATTGGGAAGGATTTGGAGGAAGACAAGATCACAGCACAGACCTGCCTCTGTAGGGATCCAGCTGTGTAATCCCTCCCACTTGAGGGTCCTGCCGCTGGCGAGGAGAGCTGCAGCACAGCTGGAGCACGGCTGCCTCGGCCGGAGCCTCGCTCGTGCCCGCGCTGGCCCCAGCCAGCACCACCTCTCCCTGCCTTACTTGTGCTCTCAGAGGTTTGGGCATTAATGCACAGGGCCAGCAGCATGAGATGCCGGCACCAGAAACACAAACACAATAAAACAACTCATTTCTAAATTGTTCCAAGCACGTGGCTGCAACTTGCTGCTGCAAAAAGAGCACACCAGTGCACTGGTGTGTCCATTATGCTGAGTTTAAGAAGATGTAACAAGTCAATCTGGAGAGGAATGATCCGCAGCTGGGTACTGAGGGAGGTATTAGAAAGGAAGTAGAGCTAGTGCATAGATTTGTGCTGGGAACAAGGCAGTTGCCAACAGATGCTGGGATCAGGCTAAACAACCAAACTGAAGTCTCACCTCTTTTAGTAGCTCTGGTTTTAGGCAGCATGACAAAGCTAGAGAGGAATATTTCAGTTTAAAAAAAAAAAAAAAAAAAAAAAAAAAAAAAAAGTTAAAGAGGCACAGGATTAGTCCTAAGAAACTTAAGAGTAGAAATAGTCATGTAGAAAAACTTTGGCTCATACACTTTCCCTTGTCAGTACAAAGTTGTTCCATTTAAATAATTCTTGATTTGTTTTAATTTTAAATTTCCTGATGAATGAAATTTCTATCTCTTTCTCTTGGAGACTGCTCTTCACTTTAATTGCTTCGGCTGTCAAGGAGTTTTTTGTACTAACAGTCATCTTGAATCTCCCTCTTCTTTATTGCTCTCCCAGCCTTACTCTGTATGCGCTAAGATTACACCAATAATTCTTTTAGATTCTTTTTCCCCTCCTCAGAACTCTTCTTTACTTATACAGGTTCAATATATTGAAGGTTGTGGAGTACTCCATTGATTGAAGACATGTGAAAAAAAGACTCATATATCTAGTGACTTCCAAAATCCCTGGAGCTAAATAATGGGAAATCGCGGCCACTAAATCACTAGTTATCACTAAATATGGTGATTACTGTATTATACTTCTGAAGAGAAGACCCACAGTGTCAGCAGACACTGATCCTAGCCATACAAGAGGGGTATCTACACCGCAAGTTTTTACTATGCTTTTTGTTGTTGTTGCTGTTGTTGTTCATTTATTAAAAAAAAAAACTCTTTGCCTTAGAGATGTGATTAAAGTAAATTGATCTGGCATGTGATCAGTATAGTAGTTCTTGCATTTCACTCATTTTAGACCAGCCACGTGAAAGAAAAACTACATTGCTTGACAATCCTCAGTGGTAGTAGGAAAGTATCAATTTCAGACATTTTTCTCCAGCAAAATTGGCACTAAAAAAAAGTATAATGATAGTTCACTGTGTTTCCAAGCCAATCTGAAATGAAGATGTACTGAAAAAAAATCATGGAAATGGTCGTCATCTGCCACGTTTTCAGCACACTTCATTTTTTCTCAAAGCTGATCTGGACTACTAAATGATTATGCCATCATGCTTTCAGAGGTTTGCATCCATTATTAAGATCATGAATGTGATGTGAAGTAGCTTTGGGGTTTGCATTAGTGCAAAACAATCTGCTAAAGGCTTGAGAAGTGAAAGAAACACTAAGTGGTGACCTATTTTTCCCCTTATTGTTTCAGAACTCAGCCAGCTGGCATGGCCCCAGGTCATCCACACCACAGACAGCCTTTTCATTTGCTGTCACTGCTTATGGTATTTCAGGAGAGATATATATAGATGTAGATATTATAACTCTTTTGTGCTGCTTTGAAGTTTCTCTAACGCTCTAAGACCCATCTGGAACCAGAGTTTGATAAGAGCTGGCACCTAAAATAGCTGACCACCAAATGATCTCCAAGAAACCCGCAGTCACTTTCTCTTATTTGGCAGCTGATCTGTTTGCTGTCAGATGCATTGACTGAGCAACTTGCTCCTCAGCCTTGAAGCTCTCTTTAAATCAGTCTTTGTCCTGCAAAGTAGGGGACAAAGAATCCATCCAAAAGGGTTTTCTTGGTCCCAAGCAATTGGAGGGAGAGAGGGAAAGGATAGAAAAGGACCTTCTCTCTTGCTGAACTGAGATTGAACACCACCTTTCCCCCAGCATATTGCATCTTTCCCCCATGCATATTGTGCATTTAGCCTCCTGCAGCAACTGAGTCCTTGAGTAATTATGGAAAAGGTTGCAGTGTAGAGGAGCAATCAGAATACGATATTAGTGGATGTCTTTTTGTACCCAAAGGAGGAAGCTAATGCTGCTTTGGGCAGTTTCTTGTTGCCTCAAGCATTCCTGATGCTCCCCAATCACAACCTGTGAGAATACAGAGCCACTGCTTTGCCTAACTGGTTTTGTGCATGGAAGCCAATGGTACAAAACAAAACCCTGTCAGGAATGTATAGAAGAAAATGAACATGCTGGATTTAAACAGCAACTGAATAAGAGGAGAGATAAATGTAAATATCCATCACATAGGGCTGTCATTTGTATTCAGAGTCTTCTTAATTGCTTTGTTGAATACCTGAAGGAAAGCCCTGTCTCTACATGACATAAATTGTTCAGCTGAACAAAGCACACCCAGTGGTCTAAATCTATAAGGAACTAAATGAGCAATTATCTGAGAAACGAAAAAAAGATAATGAATGAGATTTTAAAAATATAGTTCTATAAACATCGCTTATTTTCTTTGATGAATTTTAACACTAAAATTAATATTGAAAACTCAGAAAATAATTCATAAATCTTGTCATATTTAAGTGGTGCTATGGGTACTGTTTATGCAGATTCATGAGTGAAAGGAATCTTCAGAGGAAGCTCCAGGTAAAAAGATGATGATACTAAATAGCAGCATATCCTAATAGCCAATGCACAAGGGAGGACAGCTTACCTTCCCCTATGCAAACTTCATTCTCTCTACGTATATCTCGCCGTGCAGGTTTGTCATCTCCAAGCATCAGCTCAGGTGGCAGGAAGTCTCCCCCCGGAGCCAGCAGTAACAGCAGGGCCTGTGTATGTACCTAGACCCAGCAGTTTAGTCTTGTGCTGTGCCTGGCACTTGGGCTGTCACAGAAACGAGGACGACGTTGGCCTGCTCATCCATTCAGCTGCTACAGGTGCAGTCTGAGACAGACAGACAGACAGGGGCCGACACTCTAGCCTGACTGTTCAGATATCATCTGGGACGGGAGACATCCTGATGCTCATGCTTGTTTCAGTGACTAGCTGATGATTTTCATTAGCAATCTGGATACCACTTCTCACACAGACATATCTCACAACCAGTGAAAACAGAGCTCAAACCTCCCGTCCCCCGACTTCAGCCCTGCTTCCCAACTGCCTGCTGGAGCCGAGCGGCTGGGCCCGTGCGTGAGGCCGGGCCCTCGTGGGCGCTGCGCCCGCGCGGCCCGCGCAGCCTCCTGCTGCCTCCGCAGCGGCAGTTGCCGGCAGCTCCCCGCTCCGGCAGTAACCCCGCAATTCCGTGTGCCGCCGGCTGCCACCCCACGCCCACGCGCACTTCTTAACCACAAACCAGGCCTTGCCTTATACAAGAGGTAGCCAGTTAAGGATTATTAGTAAATAAAAGTTCAAACAGACTCAGTCATCTACAGGAGAAGAAGCTGACTGGGGCACCCTCCTTTTCTCTTCCTTCTGCTCCTCTGCTTTTGAGATGCTGCCACGTAAAGCAGGGAGCGGAGCCGGCTCGGGGACTTCGTGCCCTGTACTGGCATTTCCCATTGGGAGCGGAGGAGCACAGCCCTGACCCTGCGCTAGCTACAGCTAATTACATCCAGAGCACAGGCAAGGAGCTGGCCTGAAATAACAGGCAGGGTGGATCAGCACAGTTGGGGTTTATAGTTAATATCCGGTGGGAAGAAATTAAATCCAGTTGGAGCGAGTTGGTAGCTGGACTGCAGTGGGAAGAGGGGAAGCTGGCACATGGTCCAGGGAATCAGCCATGCTGTGAAATTCGTAACTTAAAAAAAATATATATACTCCACCATAAAAAGAACTAAGTGTCTTCTTCTGATAAAGAGCGAAAACTGGTGTTAAGGATCTGACACAGAGAAAAAGATCGCTTAGCAGCTAGGAGGACGCCTATGAAACTGTGGCATAATAGGTCTACTGATAATAGGTCTACTGAATATTACATAAAGATTTACTATATAGCAGGCATGTGCTGAGAGCTGACTGATTTCAGTTCCTTTCGATGCCTGGTAGATAATGACTTATCCTGAGGTACAGGCATTTGAAGCTTTTGGCAAATCACTAGTGAGCCATCTGCATGCACATCTCTTTGATACATTCCCCGAGTTTGTCCTTTTGCAGAGTTAGTCTTTTTCTGCTTTTATTCCTTTTTCCTCATTCTCCTTTACTAAAGGCAGAGATCAGACCATCTTCTATTAATTTAGATTGTAAAAGCTGTTTAGAAAGAAAAGCTTTGGAAGGAGTTGCATTCTCACAACTTGTTCGGAAGTAACTTCCTTGGCACGTGGGTGTGCACAACACTCACTCACAAAAACAAACCCTTCTCTTGTATAAGTACCTGTGACATCAAATATTGGAGACTCTTTGGCTATAAATTGTGCTGGGGAAGAGGGGAAAATAATATCTGAGCCTTTCAAATAAAATCAACTGGGACCCAAGTTAAGTGCTTAGCTAGAGTGGATAGAAAAGGGGAAATCTCACTGCAGATAGAGATGCTGATATGTTTATCTTTTATAATGACTGTCCT